>KQ994045.1:6960-24336 GCA_001598015.1 Dorcoceras hygrometricum
GATGGGTCCGATCTGATTGGCGATCGGAGTTACGATGAAGTCACAGCAATGGATATCGTCATTTGGACCCGGGCCCGATGGGCCGGTCCAAGTCCATTGTTAAGTCTATATAATTGTGATTATTATTAGACTTAATGACAACTACATACAACACTCATCAAAACCCTAAACCTAATTGCTCCACACGCCGCCTCCTCTTCTCTTCCTCGCCGCCGCCGTGCGCCGCCCGCCGCCGCCAACTTCGTCGGAAAACGTTCCGGCTTAGTTTTTCGAGGAGTATTCGTTCGTGCTGATCTCGTCAGGGCTTCTAGTGCAGCCTGACGAAGGAGTCTGGGATCTGGTCGTGGACCGGATTGGTGTAAACTACCGCAATCTACCGAGAAGAGCCGGGTTCTTGAAACACCGGTTGGAGCCAGGCACAAGTGCCAGCGAGGTAATCCGTTTAAACATCCTATGAATGTCGTAGTATGTTAATTTGTTTTTTTTCGTATTGATCGCCTCCCGGTTTATTTTGATTGTTCTTCCGCTGCCTGGCCGGGGGGCGGATCCGGATCCCCAACAAAAAACACACAGTTCATAGTTTAGAGAGAGTTGAATAAACTCTTTGAAACTTTTGTACTTTAAAAATATTTTCAGATTAGTTGCATTAACAACTGAATCTACAACTCAATCTAATTTGTTCTCTTGAGAAATATAAAATATATGCGGAAAGATCTCAATCTAACAGTGAACAGTGTATGCAAATGTAGGCTGAATTAAAATCAGATTGTGAAAAAAAAATTTGTTTCTGGAAGTTCGAAACAACGCTTCTACGTCTCCACTCCTTCCAATCAAGGAAGGATTCCACTAGAAGATTTGAAAAGAATACAGAGTATCCTAAGCCAGTCGGGCCACACTCGAGCTGAAATCCTAGTCTCATAAATTACATCAGCTCGCAAGTTGTGTATTCAATAAGTTTCCACGGCTTTTCTGAAGTATAGGAATACAAAGTTCAAAGCCTAAAGATTCAGCAACACGCTGAAATCTTGTCACAACTGATAGAAAAGATGGTTTAGTTCTGTTCAATATCAGCTCACAATCTGTTTTTCTTGTTAGCGCGTTATATCATCAGCATCATCATCATGTGTCTTCTTTCAAACGATCTTCTATATATACATATATATATGCTATCTGGATCCAATGGTAATAAATGTTACCTGTAGACACATCGGATGAATCCTGAACTGTTGTTTGAAGCTCAATAAATCCGCATTTAATTCTCGTACTGGACCTAGTACTGTTCATTAAATGTTTTTCCGTCTTTTGCTCAAAAAAATGGCAACTCTGATACCACTTGAAATTTCTCGAATTTAGCCGAAAATGTTCCAACGACTATAAATGATCCTCAGAAGTCAACACATCGAATCATTCTACAATCGGAATGATTTGATGAGTAATTTTAACCGAAATCTTGAACTGAAATACTCCTTTGAGCTGATTAGTCCTGAGCTAAACACCTCTAAGCTGTTCTATTCTAAGCTGTCCGCTCTTCTTAAACTGTTCTAATTTTGAACTAATCTGCCCTTCTAAGCTATTCTGCTCTTGTACTCATTTGCCCTTTTAAGCTGTTCTGAACTGATTCAATTTATTTAGTTGAGTAGTCCTTACCCAGCTTGACCCTGATCTATTCTAAAGAAAGTAATTTGTTAGCTCTGGACTGTGATCGCTTATCATCCGAGTTGATTCTATCTTAGCTTATTTTTGTCTTCATAAAACCCTTGAATATTAAAAAATTTTCCCTTTTTGGTGATGACAAAACTTGGACACTTTTTAGAGATGAAAAGGAAGATTTTATTTCACTTGTAAAAAGAATTTTACAAATTTATTTCCCTATACAATTCTTTATGCCCTATTTTCTGTGCAGATCTGAACTCTTTCCCGGACTATTTCTTCTCATCTCAGAGCAATCTTCTTTCCTTACATCTTTCCCTCTTTTTGGCAGCACCAGTATCCTTCAAACAGCCTATGACTTCAGTCATTTGAGAACTGAGAGTACTGACTTCAACGGAAGGCTTCTGATTGTTAGAATTCATGTCTCGCACTATACATGACTCCATCGAAGTCTAAGCTTGACTCATAGATGCCACTAAGTCATCCATCTTGTGATAGAAGACCTTTTTGAACTGCTGGAAGTCATACCTCACGTAAATCTGGTCATCACGCATAATATCGAGCGACGATTGTAGCGCTTTGATGGCCTCCGAAATCTTCTTGAATTCGACCAAAGTAGAGCTTGTAGGTGAAACCGGGGTACTGGTTGTGATTAGATTCTCGGGAAGATATACAAAATAGAAATCATGAACCTCTGATATGGTTCACGATTTCTATTTTAGTATCAATTTTATGTTAATATATTTTCATGTCTAGTGTTTTAATATATGTATGAGTAGTAATTTCCGTTTATATTTCTGTTACTTGTAATTGAGTAAACTCTGCTCTGATACCATTTGATAGGATAAAAACACACAGTACATAGTTTAAAGAGGGTTGAATAAACTCTTTGAAAACATTTGTTCTTTAAAAATATTTTCAGATTAGTTGAATTAACAATTGAATCTACAACTCAATCTAATCTGTTCTCTTGAGAAATATAAAATATATGCGGAAAGATCTCAATCTAACAGCGAACAGTGTATGCAAATGTATGCTGAATTAAAATCAGATTGTGAAAAAAAAATTTGTTTCTGGAAGTTCGAAGCAACGCTTCTACGTCTCTACTCCTTCCAATCAAGGAAGGATTCCACTAGAAGATTTGAAAAGAATATAGAGTATCCTAAGCCAGTCAGGCCTATAATTTCCCTATAAATATCACAATTTCCTAATAAATTTTCAATCTTCCACATCAACTCTATCCAAAAAAAAAAATACAATATACCAAAAAAACTATGATAGGATTGAAAAACAGCCTAGGAAGTTCAAAGGGAGGAGGGGTGAACTCCTTTGCTAATTTTGATTTCAAAATTATTTCAAAAGATTTTACAGCTCGATGCAAACTTTTAAGCCGAGTTACCAGTTTGGAGGGTTATTAAGGATTGTTGTTGTCTTGTGTAACAAAATTGATTTATGCGGAAAGAACACAATTCAACAGTGAACAATTAAATGCGTAAAGTAAAAGATAGAAGTCAAGGGTTTGTTTCTGGAAGTTCAGAGTTAATTCTCCCACGTCTCTCTTTCTTCCTCAATGGAAAGGATTTTCACTAGAAGATTTTATTTGTACAACTCCTTGTACAAACCCGATCCGAAAGACAGCAGCTGCAAGAACTCCTAGCACTCAACCAAACCCATATACGCGATCTGGTTACAATGAACACAGCTCTAAGCTGGTTGTGAAAACTCTAGCACCAACACTCTCTGTTTATGATTTACAGTGATGGCGCAATACTACAGAGTGTGTGTGAGGATTGAGAATTCGAAATAGTGATTAATTGGATTTGTATAGGTTTAGTCACGAGATTTTATAATTTCAAATTTTTAGATTTTAGATTTCAGACTTTAGATTTTGGTGAAGTCTGGTTGATGATTTTCGGATTTCTCCTTGAGATGTTGTGCTTCGAGTTGTAAGCTTCTTTCGGGTGAAATCTGTTTGAGAATTGGAGTTGAATTGGTGAAATTGTGAATGAAATCTGATTCCCTAGCATTTAGAAGTGAACGCCGTCGTTTTGGGTGAGATCTGAGTCCCTGGCGTTTGCGTGAGTGGTCGTGAAATTTTAGTGGAACGCTGTCGTTTTGGTGGAGTCTGGTGGAGTGAGAGATCTGCCAGGGAGAGAGAGATCTGATAGTTGAGTTTGACGCTAGAAGCTATACGTCGTCGTTGCGATTTCAGATGTCTCTCTTGAAGATGGGATCTGGTTGGCGGTGTAAGCCGACGTCAACGCGGGTCAACGCTATTGGAGAGTAGCGAGAGATCTGTTAGCGCTAGCGAGTGACATGAGCAGATGTCATGTTGGTCAATTGCGGAGTTGACTGCTGGTGCATTAGCGTGTTCAGATGAGAGATCTGTTTCAGTGGTGTTGAACGCTGGCGAAGGTACATGTGTAGAGATCTGATTCAGCGATGAGCGTTAGTTATGTTTGAGATGTCTCAGGTGCGACGTCGTTTCGTTAAGTGGTGCATCTTCGTTTTGGCTAGTGAGTGGTTTGCGTGATTTGAATTGTGCGAGCGGAGGGATCTGATACATGTTAACGTTGGAGCGTTCAGATGTCACCTGTACGATGTCGTTTGGTTTAGCGCGCGAGTGTTAGCACTAGCGCTATGAAATCTGATGGGTTTTAAGCGTTGTTCGAGGAATCTGTTTGGCGCTATATAACGATGCATGGATATGTTTTAGTCGGGATTTGTTTTGTTCGATAGAGATTGAGTAGAGGATTTAAATGCAAGTGTTGAGAAACACTTAGAACATTTTCCACCCGATATTTCTTATCCTCTTCTCTGTTGAAACCCTCGACCGACACTGTTCATACGAACATTTCTCCGTTAGATTCCCATCGTTTCCAGCCTTTGTTTTGGACGATTTTTGTGGTGTTGAACTCCCCTTGTTTAGATCTTTCGATCGCTACCCATTTGAGACTCTGAATCGTCGCTGGAGAAGAAGTGCGAAGTTGCCGTGTCTTCGTGCCGTGAAGTCTGTAGTTCTCCTGCTAGTTTAAGCTTCTGGGTAAGCGTTGCTTGTTGTTTTAAGCTTCGATAGACTTGTAGAACTAGAACAGAGTTCTGACCGTAGGCTGTAATGCTTAGAAGTTCAGATTTGAAATAGAATTAATCTGATTTACGAGGCTTTGTAACAGATTTCAGCTTCCAGGAAGTCTCTGCCGTGTTTGTGAGCCAGGAGAAATCTGGTTGCTTTGGCCGTGTGGTTTCCGTGCTCTGTCTCGAATCTGTGAGGTAGATTTTAAGGATTGAGGTACGAATTGAGCAGCCCTTACAGCTTTGAGCGTGGACATGGCTGTATTACATGTTATGAATCTGCTGGGTTGATTCTGTGATTTACGTGAAAGAGTTTGATGAATTGCTTGAGTTATATATATTCTGTTTCCACGTATTGATGTTGTATGCATTGAGAATTGATTATTGAATGACATTCATGCATACATCTTGAGCCTGATTGACAGATTGATTGATGACCTGATTGAGAGCCACGTTGTGACTGGATGACAGATGTGTCGTGCCCGAAAAGTACAACGCTATCATCGGAGTGGTGACTGCCGGATTCGAGTGTCTACCACCAAGATGTGATGGGCTGACGGGCCCCGATGATCACGGACCGATGATTTCCACAGGCCGATTGGCTGTGCATGATATAGAGGCTCGCTTGAGTTGATTTGCCAGTCGATATGACCAATCTTGATTCCCGATTTCCTTGATAGCCTCATGCACTTCATAACTTGATTTATAGCATGTTGCATGATTAGCTGTTTTGATGGCTCTTCGTACTGAGGCTTGACCTCGTATTTGTTTTCCTACTTTTGTGTTGTTTGGGTCTGTGTTACTCATTTGCAGGATCTTCAGGTAACCAAGCTGGACCGAGTGAAGTGCCAGTTGGTCGATCCCCGTTTATTAAACCGGGGGATGTCCCGTGTTTTATTGTATTGGGGGATCTGTATTTGATTTGAGATTTGATGTTACCTTGTTTTATATGAGTTTTAGTCAACTCGTATTTTGATTATGAATATTTTGAATGATGATTTTGAGTTCAGTCCCAAATGATTTCGAAAAAATTTTTAAGCCCTATTTTATGCTTCCGCTATTATGTGCTTAATTATGCTATAATCTCTGTTTAGTAGCACGGTGCCTGACATTTTTGATATCAGAGCTTAAACTGGGATAAGCTCGATTTCTTTTAATCACACTCGAGTCTAGGCACAGATTTTTGATTTGATTTTGATTGACTCTGTGACTTATGTGATATTTTATCTCTCTATGTGATATATCTGTTGTGAGATTTTACCTCTAGACTTGTTTAGATTCCGCCGAGGAGAGGAAGAGGTAGGACGACTAGACGTACCGAGGAGGGGACTAGGGCAGGTAGCGATGATGATGTTCATCAGGTTGAGAATGTTACTAGACAGATAGGTGAGATGGAGTTGGTTTTAGCTAGGTTTCAGCGGACGAACCCTCCGACGTTTTCTGCAGCTGAGGGTGGTGCGATGGCTGAAGCTTGGTTAGTTCAGATGGAGGAGTTGTTCGATACTCTGGAGTACGCTCCCAAGAAAAGACTGAAGCTAGCGGTGTTGCAGCTGAGAGACAATGCGCAGTGCTGTTGGAGAGGTACTTCTCGTATTCTCAGTGATAGTGCGGCTGTGATCACTTGGGAGAGCTTCTGTGAGGCGTTTCGACAGGAGTATACCCCGGAGTCCTTCTATAACAGCCGCAAGCGAGAGTTCGACAACCTGAAGCAGGGTAACATGCGAGTGGCTGAGTATGCCCGACAGTTTTCTGCTCTTTTGATCTATGTGCCACACGTAGCCAACCAGGAGAGGATGAAGAGGAACAAATTTCTGAAAGGCTTGAGGCCTGATATGTACCGGATGGTTTTATCTGGTTCACCTGCGACCTACATAGAGGTAGTGAATCGAGCAGTGGATATTGAGGAGAGTTTGTTGGAGGTAGAGGCTCCGATTCAGCTGACGACTAGACGCACCTATCAGCCTGTGCAGGATGTGTCGCAATCTTTCTATTCTCCTCAAGGGTCGCAGCAGCAGACGAATCGCCAAAGGTTTCGACCTCGAGGGAAACAGTTCAAGAAGAATGCGAATTCGAGTTCCTCTGGTTCTACGAGTTCTGGTTCTGGCAGTGGTTCTGGCAGTGGTTCAGGCAGCATGTCTTGTGGACAGTGCGGAGGAAGGCATCCGACTTCGTAGTGTCGTGGAGTTCAGGGGTTTTGCCATAAATGTGGACAGCCGGGACATTTTCAGAGAGTATGTCCTTTGTTGAGGGGTCAGTCTTCAGTTCCTTCGCAGCAGAGATAAGCTGGTGGTTCTTCTCAGAGACCGCAGTTTCCTGTCCCTACCCAACGATCTGGATTCCAACCCCGTGAGCCTTCTAGGTTTGGTGCACCTTCGAGACCTCAGTTTCAGATTCCACAGCAGGCCCAGGCGAACGCTTTGACGAGAGAGCAGGCTGAGGAGACGCCTGCCATAGTGCTCGTAGGTACATGCTCTATTTTTGATTACCCTGTGAGAGTTCTATTTGACACTGGTGCATCACACTCTTTTATTTCTGAGTTATTTGTTTGTGAGCATGGGATGAGTTCTTCCCCATTGTGTGATGTTGTTTCCGTGTCGACCCCTGCTGGTGTGAGTCTGTGGTCCCGCGACGTGGTGTTGGATTGTGTATTCCACAGCAGGCCCAGGCGAACGCTTTGACGAGAGAGCAGGCTGAGGAGACGCCTGCCATAGTGCTCGTAGGTACATGCTCTATTTTTGATTACCCTGTGAGAGTTCTATTTGACACTGGTGCATCACACTCTTTTATTTCTGAGTTATTTGTTTGTGAGCATGGGATGAGTTCTTCCCCATTGTGTGATGTTGTTTCCGTGTCGACCCCTGCTGGTGTGAGTCTGTGGTCCCGCGAAGTGGTGTTGGATTGTGTCCTTCGATTTGATGAGCATGTTTTGGTGTCCAATTTGATTGTTTTGGGAATCAGAGATTTTGATTGCATCTTGGGAATGGATGTATTGTCTAGCTATAAGGCTATAGTTGATTGTTTTCATGGTGTGGTGAGATTCCGCCCTGATTCGGGTGAGAAGTGGGAGTTCTACGGTGCTGATTCGTGCTCGAAGATTCCCCTGGTGTCCGCCATGGAGATGTTTAGCCTGCTATCGCTGGATAATGCTGGATTCATGATTTATGCGCTTGACATTTCCCAAGAGCCACTATTGGAGTTGAGCGACATTCCTATCGTCCGAGAGTTTCCCGATGTGTTTCCGGATGAGATTCCAGGATTCCCTCCAAGACGTGAGATCGACTTCAGCATTGAATTGGTGCCCGGTACCGCCCCGATTTCTAGAGATCTGTATCGGTTGGCGCCAGCAGAGTTGAAAGAGCTGAAGGATCAGTTGAGAGATCTCTTGGAGAAAGGCTTCATCATACCGAGTATGTCGCCTTGGGGAGCTACGATTCTTTTTGTGAAGAAGAAGGATGGGTCTATGAGGATGTGCGTGGATTTCCGACAGTTGAATAAAGCGACGGTGAAGAACAAGTATCCTTTGCCGAGGATTGATGACTTGTTCGATCAGTTGCAGGGATCGGTCGTATACTCGAAGATTGATTTGCACTCTGGTTATCACTAGTTGCGGATTAGAGACGCTGATGTGGCGAAGACAGCTTTCCGGACTCGATATGGGCATTATGAGTTTCTGGTCATGCCGTTTGGGTTGACCAATGCCCCAGCTGTTTTCATGGATTTGATGAATCGCGTCTTTAGCGAGTACATCGATCGGTTCGTGATCGTCTTCATAGATGACATCCTAGTGTATTCGAGGAGCTTGAGAGAGCATAAGGAGCATCTGAGATTGGTGTTGCAGAGATTGAGAGACTCGCAATTGTACGCAAAGTTCAGCAAGTGTGAATTTTGGCTTGACAGAATTATCTTTTTGGGTCATGTGATTTCGGCGCAAGGGATTTCGGTGGATCCGAGTAAGTTCGAAGCAGTTCTTAACTGGGAGAGATCTAGGAATGTTTTCGAGATCCACAGCTTTTTGGGATTGGCTGGCTATTACAGGCGTTTTATCGAGAAGTTATCTTCTATAGCCAGGCCGATGACTCAATTGACTCGGAAGGATCGAAAGTTCGTTTGGACCGATGAATGCGAGTACAGTTTTCAGACGTTGAAGGAGAAGTTGACTACTGCTCCTGTTTTGGCTCTACCGTCTGGATCCGGAGGATTTGTTGTGTGCTCCGATGCTTTCTCAATGGTTTGGGATGTGTTCTGATGCAGAAGGGGTACGTGTTTGCCTATGCGTCTCGACAGTTGAAGCCTCACGAGACGAGGTACCCTGTTCATGATTTGGAGTTGGCTGCGATAGTGTTTTCCTTGAAGATTTGGCGACATTATCTGTATGGTGAAGAATTTGTGGTGTACACCGACCACAAGAGCCTGAAATATATCTTCACGCAGTCAGACTTGAATATGAGGCAACGCCGATGGATGGAATTGCTCAAGGACTTTAATTGTGAGATTCAGTATCAGCCTGGGCGGATAAACTCGGTTGCCGATGCCTTGAGTAGGAAGACCCAGCCTGTGATGCTTTAGTTTTTGAGTGTTTCGAAAGTCTACGAGCAGTTGAGTACTTCTGGTTGGCGATTCCAGCCGGGTGATCAGTACTTTATGGTTTCTTCGATCCTAGTAGAACCGCAGATTGTTAGTGACATCAGGGAGGCGCAGAGGACTGATCCATATGTTCATGAGTTGAAGATTAAAGCCCGAAGTGGTCAGTCTGAGGATTTCTCTGTTAATTCTGATGGATGTCTGAGATTTCGAGGAAGATTGGTGGTTCCGAACTTGATCGATTTGAAAGAGACCATTCTGAATGATGCGCATTGTAGCCGGTATAGTGTGCATCCGGGCGAGAGGAAGATGTATCATGCCTTGAAGTCTCACTACTCGTGGGAAGGCATGAAGAGCGACATCTCTGGTTTTGTTGCTAAGTGTTTGAATTGCCAGAATGTCAAGGCTGAGAGAATGAGACCTGGTGGATTGCTACAGAGTTTGGAGGTGCCCCAGTGGAATTGAGAGCACATCGCCATGGATTTTGTGACTCATCTACCTCGACGTGGGAAGGCATGAAGAGCGACATCTCTGGTTTTGTTGCTAAGTGTTTGAATTGCCAGAATGTCAAGGCTGAGAGAATGAGACCTGGTGGATTGCTACAGAGTTTGGAGGTGCCCCAGTGGAATTGAGAGCACATCGCCATGGATTTTGTGACTCATCTACCTCGATCGAGTAGAGGATGTGATACGATTTGGGTGTTTATTGATAGACTTTCGAAGTCAGCCCATTTCATTCCCTATGATGTGAGGTGTTCCATGAAGAAAATGGCGAAACTGTACATCGACCATGTGGTTAGATTGCATGGAGTTTGTTAGAATAAAATTTATAGTTTTGGTGATAACAAAAACAAGAAAAGATTTGGACTTAACGATGATAATCGAATAATCTTTTCATAAGATATCAAGTTGCTGACAACAGTTATCGGTTTGGCTCTGAGATTTGTTACCAGGTTATAGAGTTGATTTGATTCGGGTTCTGAGACTTTTGGGTTATCGGATTAGGCATTCGGGTTATCGGGTCAGGCATCTACTGTTGGAAGAGTTTTGAGAATGTTTGTTGCTGTCGACAGATATCGCTATTGGATCAGTAATGGCTGTTGAAAACAGACTTGAAGATAGTATTAGCGAAGATATCTACCAAAAGACATCGTTATTGTATCGGGGAAGTTTTCTACAAACAGATATCGAAACAGTGCAAGAGATGTTTGCTGACCCAGATAACGCAATAGTATTTGTTATTGGAACAGTGCGAGTAACGTTTGCTATCAACAGATTTGGTAATAGTAAGTTCAACGGTACATCATTTGCTGTCATCAGACATGAGCATAGTAGAGTAACAGATATGATGACGTCAGCGTTGCTGAAATTACAAAATGGTTAGATATGTTTACCGCGACAGATAGTTACTGTTCAATCGTCTTCAAGAAAGAAATATCTGCCAACAGAAACGATTTCAGGCGCAAGCATTAAGTTGCTTCAAATTCGACCGAATACTAAATTGGAAAAGATCGATGGCCATAACAGAATCGTACAAAATGCCTGGAATTAAGGAGACAAGATTGGTACTATTTCTGGGTAAATAGCACACATTGGCAGAGGTCATTACAACGGTATTGCACATATATGGAAATTATATGTTACCATGTAGTGGAGCAGAATTGACGGCGTACGATTGTCAGTATTTCAAAAAGGATTTCATTGCCTTATCAGAATTAATCGACCGTGAGCGAAGAGTATAAATAGTAGAAGTTTTGAATTGAAGAACAACTCTCGCTATTGCTATTGCTGAAACTCTGCCGAATTATTTTTGAGCCATCCCTTGTTGAAGTCATTCAAAAATCTCAAAGGCTCGAAGAACTTTACAGTTTATCTTCAGAGAAAAATACCTTCAAGTCATACTCTGATTCATTTTGTTGAATTGATTTCATTGTATAAGAAATCAGAGGATTTTACAGCACTTAAAATACTGTATTCATTGCTATATCATTATTGAGTCTGTAACAAACGTGCTCTTAAGAAGCCGTTTGATATATTTCAAAGTGTTGTAAACCAGCAGCTGCGTCTGCGTGGAAGTTTGTGAAGTTAGTGGTGCTAGGAGTTCATACAAGTGAGGCTTGTGTGATCGGGTGTCTGCAGAAGGACTGTGTACATCAAATCTTCTAGTGATACCTTCCTGAAAAGGAAGAAGGGGAGACGTAGGATATTTATATCCGAACTTCCAAAAACAAATTTTGAGCCCTACTCTTTACTTTATGCATTTATTCATTATCTACTATTCACAAATTAATCGGCTTCATTCCGCACTTTTTAGTTAGCCGAGAGGTTTGCATTTAACTGAGATACCTCAAGTCTGGTAACTCGGACTTGAGTTAAGCAGCGCGTGTAAAACGTTTTGAAAAAATTTTGAAATAGAGAAATCGATGGAGTTCATTCAACCCCCCCTTCTGAACTCCTATACTTGTTTTGATCCTATTTTTGGGACCATCAATTGGTATCAGAGCAGGCGCTTCTCAATTATTGAACAGTTATTACTTGTGCGTTATATTATTTCAATATGTCGATCTCTCACAACAAGATTCCCATGTTTTCCAGAGAAGATTATGACGACTGGAAGATACGCATGCAAGCGCATCTGGCTGCTATGGATGACGAAATGTGGACTGTTATCACTGAATGGCCATTGAAGATAATGAAGCCCAATCTGGCGGTTGATGTAACAAATTACGAGCCTCGGTATCTTGAGAAATCCATACATGAATATACAAATGATGACAAGAAGAAAGAAAACCTAGACAATGTGGCCAGGGACATCCTATACAAGACGCTGGACAAGGACAAAAACATGTTCAGCAAAATCAAAACCTGTGCCACAGCCAAAGACATCTGGGAAAATCTGGTCCAGATATGTGAGGGAAGCGAGGAGACAAAAGAGAACAAGTTGACTGTCGCTCAACAGAAGTATGAGTCCATCAAGATGAAGGACGCAGAAACAATGACAGAATTCGACGAAAGATTCAGCGCTATAGTGATCGAGTTGAACAGTCTTGGAAAAGAGTACAGCAACAGAGAGCTAGCATTGAAAGTCATGAGAGCGTTACCCAAGGAGTGGGACGTGAAGGCAATGGCGATGAGGGAATCAAAGGATTTGAACAAACTGGAGCTTCACGATCTGTTCGAAAACTTGAAGGCATATGAATTTGAACTCGAGACAAGATCTGAAGTACCATCCACCTCTCAGCCGACGAAAGCATTGGCAGCGACTACTATTGAACAGTGCTCTCCAAGCACAAGCAAGACGGCGGATCAACTAAGCGATGACGTCATGTCCCTCTTCGTTAAGAAGTTTGGGAAATTCATGAGAAGATCTTTTCACCCTTCTTCTCCTTACAATAATTTTCATAAATCTGATAAAACTGCTTCTGATATGAAATGTTATAATTGTGATCGTCCAGGGCACTTTGCAGCTTATTGCAATAGGCCAAGAAAGGAGGACAAATCAGAGATGACAAGAGAATGGATGATAGATATTGAAGAGATGAGAAGAAGGAGGATAGATACAAGCGAGAGGACAAAACTGATGAAAGATCTGTTGAGAGATCCAAGGAGCGATCCAAGGATAGGAGGATGAGAACAAGACCTGACAGAAGGCCAAACAGAAAGAATGACAGGAAGGTGCTGATGGCAGAAGAGAGCACCAAAAGCTGGGCAGATACTGATTCAGATTCTTCCTCCAGCAGCAGCTCCTCATCAAGTAACAGTGAACAGGAGGAAGTTCATTGCCTCATGGCTGATCAAACTTCGGACGATGAGGTATTCGATTTCTCAAACATTGAATTTACACGTGAGGATCTAGTTCAGGAACTGAACGATATGGTCCATGAGTACAAGAGCTTATCTCACACATTTGAGGAAATCAAGGCCGAAAACGCAAGTCTGAAAAATAGTTCAGAAGAATCGAGTTCTGACGAGCTTGAAGATACTGACAGTTTAAAGACCGAGTTGAGTAAGCTGAGAATAGAGAATGAATTGTTGAGAAGTGAGACCAGTGAGCTCAAAGCAGAAGTTGAAAAATTAACTAACGAAATGAGCTCCTGGAACAAGTCTTCTCGTGCTCTTCACAAGCTGCAAGAAATCCAAAAGTCAGTACATGATAGAACTGGCTTGGGTTTCAGCAGTAGTGAAAGCAGTGAAGGAGAGACAAGTACTCAATCACAATCAGCATATGACAAGTTCAATAAAATGAGCTTTGTCAAAGCCAATGTGATATATGACTGTTTTGAGTCGATAACATTTGATGACCAGAACTCTCCCAAGATGAACGATAATGGAAAAGCCGGTATCGGCTTTTCAAAACCTGAGAACTCCAAGACAAGCTGGCTAAAGAACAAACTGGACAAAGACAAAGCGAAAGCTGGTCGAAAGCCATTTGTTCCTAACCAGCCATGGCGTAGTTCAACGAAGGTAAAATCGGATTGGAAAAAGATTCAGCGGAAAAGAGATCTATATGGTCAACATATGAAATCGAAACTCAACATACCTCACAATTATGCACAGACCCTTAAGGATACTTATACTGGAAAAACTGTTAAGGGTAACAGGTACAAAGCTACTGAAGACGCAATTATTTGGTACCTGGACAGTAGGTGTGCTCGACATATGACAGGAAACCCAAAGCTGTTGACAGATGTTGTTCCACACAAAGGAGCGAAAATAGTCTTTGGTGATAATTCACACGGTAACACTGTGGGTAAGGGTAAGCTTACCCATGGTAACATCTCTATCTCAGATATATTGGTTGTTGATAATCTTATCTATAATTTGATTAGTATCAGTCATCTATGTGACAAATGTTACATAGTTAACTTTCAACAACACACATGCACAGTTCAGAACTCAAATGGTCTGACTGTATTGGTGGGTAAAAGATCTGGGAATACCTACGTTATCGATTGGTCAGAGCAGTTGAAGTCTGAACAGCTTTGTCTTATAGCCGACTCTTCCAAGAGTTGGTTGTGGCATCAACGAATGAACCATCTAAACTTTAAAACACTTGCTAAGTTGAGTGAGAATGATATGGTCTTTGGAATGCCCAAATTAAAATTTTCTAAGGATAAGATCTGTGCAGCTTGTCAGCTTGGTAAGCATATTAAATCGACTTTCAAAAATAAAGACGGAAAACGTTCTTCCTGTTGCCTTGAGCTTTTACATATGGATCTTTTTGGTCCTATTTCAGTAACAAGCTTAGGGGGAACGTCCTACACCCTTACTGTTGTTGATGAATTTTCAAAATATACTTGGGGTGCTGTTTTTAAAAGCAAAATCTGAAACCGCCGACCAGCTGATACGCCTTTTGAAACGTTTACAAAATGATAGATCTTGTTCAGTCAACCGGATAAGAAGATGATCGCGGTACTGAGTTTTTAAATTTTAAATTAACTTATTATTTGGAAGACTTGGGGATAAAGCATGAGCTTTCAGCAGCAAGAACTCCTCAGCAAAACGGGTTAGCTGAAAGGAGGAATCGCACTTTGAAAGAAGCTGCTAGGTCTATGATTGCTTATTTTGGTATTTCTCAAAAATTTTGGGCAGAAGCAGTCAATACAGCATGTCACACTCAAAACAGATCTATGATTAATAGGATGCACGATAAAATCCCATATGAGATCTGGTATGGCAAGAAACCTGATATATCTTATTTCAGGGTGTTTGGGTGTAGATGTTTCGTTCACAACAATGGCAAAAAGCACCTAACAGAGTTTGAACCTAAATCTGATGCAGGAATATTTTTAGGTTATTCTGCTATCAGCAAAGCCTATCGTGTATTCAATATCAAGAGTCTCACTGTTGAAGAATCTGCCCATGTTGTGTTCGATGAGACAAGTTTCAAATCAAATTCAGCTGCACACTTACACGACTTGTGCACACGTCTGGAATCAACAAGTATTGAAGAATCTGACGATGATGTGGCACCACAGAGATATTCAGTTGAAGCACAAACAACAGTGGAGACACAACACACTATTGTTCAACAAGATCTGACGGCAGCTGGGGCAGAAGCAATCAACGCTCAAACAAATGCTGCTCCAACAGATATTGCTCCGTCAGACATTGCGCAAACAAATTCCATTATTCATCCATCAACAGTTGACGCAACAGTGTCAAATAGACCAACAGTAGTTGATGACAAAGCTGACAACAGCAATCACATACAACCGCAAGTATCACAAATGGAATCTGATGCACAAGCTAACAATGAAAATCATCAATTGGTGTCAGAAGATAGACATTGCGCAAACAAATTCCATTATTCATCCATCAACAGTTGACGCAACAGTGTCAAATAGACCAACAGTAGTTGATGACAAAGCTGACAACAGCAATCACATACAACCGCAAGTATCACAAATGGAATCTGATGCACAAGCTAACAATGAAAATCATCAATTGGTGTCAGAAGATCCAACCTTTTCTATCCAGCCAGCAACACAGGGGGAACAAGGAGCAAATCCCATTGGACTTGATCTTCGGTGGAATAGAAATCATCCACCTGAGCAAGTCATAGGTAATTTTGAATCCCCTGTTCGCACACGAGGCCTGCTATCTCATGATCATTTTGATGCTGCATTTCTATCACATATAGAACCTAAGGTAATTGATAAAGCCTTAGCTGCCCAAGTTGGATAGATGCTATGCAGGAAGAACTTAATCAGTTTAAGCGTAATAATGTTTGGACACTTGTACCTAGACCAACTAATCATTCAGTGATAGGAACTCGTTGGGTCTTTAGGAACAAATAGAATGAAGATGGCGTAGTAACAAGAAATAAGGCTAGACTGGTTGCACAAGGATTTAGACAGATGTAAGGGATAGATTTTGACGAGACATTTGCACCAGTAGCTAGACTAGAAGCCATCCGCATGTTCTTAGCCTATGCTGCATTTAAAGACTTCAAAGTCTTTCAGATGGATGTTAAGAGTGCCTTTCTTAATTGCGTCTTAACAGAGGAAGTGTATGTTGCACAACCTCCTGGCTTCGTAAGTCATACACATCCAGACTATGTATGATGGATCTGTTTTGACAGATCCTGAGTAAGTTTTGAATTACACAAAACCTGTTATTGTTATTCTAACGATTCTATTTTAAGTATACAGATTTAACAGGTAATGTTTTCTGTTGAAGAATCGAAGCGATGAAGTTATTTGAGTAATCGGCAGAGAGGAGTTTTGTTTGATTGGATGCATCGAAGAAGAAGAAAAATGAGCAATTAAAAATTTTGCGCTGCTAATACGGAGCTGCAATAGCTCAATATTCTTGAACACATAAAAACTCACCAGAAGAGCACCGGAGACAGATCTGGTATGATTTAAAAATCATGCGGAAAATACCAGAACTGAATCCTAATATTTTAAAACCAACTCAAACAGATTTATGTACAACATAAATCTGTTCGAGACTGTGCAAGTGCTTGTGTGCTAACTGTATGCGATTCTAAGTATAAAATGCAAGTGCTGAATTATGCGAATGCTAAAGTAAATATGCAATGCTGAAAGCTTAAAGTAAATGGACCGATACACAGCAGATTTGTTTCTGGAAGTTCGGACCTCAATGTCCTATATCTCCCCTTCTTCCTGTTAGAGTAGATGCCCAACTAGCCAACTTGTGGCGTGTGGGTTTTCATTGACTCTTGTACAAACGATCTTTATATATGATATTCGCATTCTTTTATATGGCATTCTTTACTTTCATTATGTGTGTAATGATTTACAATTATGTTGAGTAAAGACCTAGATTACACTAAAGCGTATGTTAGATGTGATAGTGGGTATGACGACTATCATGAAACACATCTAATAGTCGCTGTGTAATGTGGCGTGTGGGTTTTCATTGACTCTTGTACAAACGATCTTTATATATGATATTCGCATTCTTTTATATGGCATTCTTTACTTTCATTATGTGTGTAATGATTTACAATTATGTTGAGTAAAGACCTAGATTACACTAAAGCGTATGTTAGATGTGATAGTGGGTATGACGACTATCATGAAACACATCTAATAGTCGCTGTGTA
>KQ994045.1:40339-56372 GCA_001598015.1 Dorcoceras hygrometricum
AGCTAGCCATGGGCCCACAACCATTGTGGCTCCGGAATCACAATTCCGGACCTGCCCAACGGATCATGGTAAAGCATCTAGCAACATCGCCCCATGATCCCCTAGGTATCACTGATAGTGCCTGCAAGAACTAGTCGGTCGTGGTTAGCGTACAGTACGGTCCTTTCAATCCATATATCCCGATCAGATCAACGACCATTGGTAAATCGAGAGTCGCTATAGATCCGATAGCTATGCATACATCTTGGAGATCGAATAGTGACATCGCGAGTGCAACTAGGTAAACACATTTACCTAAAACACTTCTAGTACTCTGGCCAGAGATTTATACACTATTATCCCCCCAGATAGCATAGGATGTCCACGCATGTCTGCGAGCGGTGAATCCTCGACAACGATGCATCGACTCCTACATGTATCGGGGTCTCACCCAATCCCGACGTCTTATGACTCTAGGTGAGTCGGAAAATGGGTCAAAGTGAGACGCCTATCATGTAGAGTCTCAATGACGTTTCGAGTCGTGAGGACTAATCAATACAACCAAGACCTCGGACTTATCCACTCGACAAATGGTAACCACTTGGAAAGTCCGAACGAGGGTAGTTCGATAGATCACCAGGTCACTATCTATCTGCATGCTCAGAACATCACAATGTTCCCTACCAATGAAACATGGTACTTCGCATTGCAGATACTAGTCTCGAACTCGGGCGGCCTTATCCTCATTTTGACGACCCAATCGACTAGGAACATGTTCAGAATACACAGCGACTATTAGATGTGTTTCATGATAGCCGTCATACCCACTATCACATCTAACATACGCTTTAGTGCATTCTAGGTCTTTACTCAACGCAATTGTAAATCATCACACACATAATGAAAGTAAAGAACGCCATATAAATAAATGCGAATATCATATATAAAGATTGTTTGTACAAGAGTCTATAAAACCCACACGCCACAAGTTGGCTAGTTGGGCATCTACTCTAACAGGATTATGGCATTGATGCTTCTGAAGAGCCCATTCTCTGTGACAACACAAGTGCGATAGCTATCACCCAGAATCCTGTGCTGCACTCAAGAACCAAGCACATTGACATAAGGCACCATTTTATAAGGGACCATGTGCTAAAGAAGAACGTCCGGTTGGAGTACGTGTCGACTGAGCAACAAGTTGCTGATATCTTCACAAAGCCTCTGCCAGAAGCTAAGTTTCCTATTTTAGGAATATATTAGGTCTCTTAGAATTGCCATAAATTTGTCTGTGCGCTAGCGATTTGTGCAAGTTGAACAGCAATGTTTACGTCAGCAACAAGTGTTCCGTTGAAAGGGAACAACAATGTCAGCAACAAGCGTTCCGTTCAAAGGGAAGAGCAATGTTTACGTCAGCAACAAGTGTTCCGTTCAAAGGGAAGAGCAATGTTTACGTCAGCAGCGAGTTCTTCTGTTCAGGGGGAACAGATTTTCTTACGTCATCTGTACATGTTGGACAGCAACGCTTACGTAAGCTTTACTGATGGGAGATACGGTCGTAGGGGGAACTTGGTCTCTGTGTTGTTAAGCGTGACGTCAATTGAACAGGAGAAATCTGTCAACAGATATCTCCTGTACACAATTGATGCTTATCTGTTAACAGATTCCGTTCCATCCCCGCGAAACATTAAAACAGCTTTGCTTAGTTGTGACTATTTAAGTTTTTGGCGTGTCGATTTTAACCTTTTTCCCTGTACGGGTAAAATCTTTTCAAAATCATTTCTAAAAATAGTACGCACCGTCGGATGTTTGACACGTGTTGTCTACATACGAACAGTCACATCTACATCGTCCCTTCTCTTACCTTTTCGTATTCTTCCTTATTTATTTTACAGCGCCTCCATTTTTACCATTTCTTACCTTGCAATATTACTGTATTGTTCGTGCGTTCTTGCTCTCGCATTTCTTTTTCAGATATTCAATCTCAGGCACTTTCGACACTCTCAATCTTCTGTAATGGCTTCCTCGTCGTTCACCAACGCCTATCTAGTTGACTTCGAATCTTACTGTATTGTTCGTGCGTTCTTGCTCTCGCATTTCTTTTCAGATATTCAATCTCAGGTCACTTTCGACACTCTCAATCTTCTGTAATGGCTTCCTCGTCGTTCACCAACGCCTATCTAGTTGACTTCGAATCAGTGTTGAACATTCCAGACAACGAAGGCATGTAGAATATGTTCAAAGCACTGGAGAACAGTGGATTACGTGGTTTTATGGGGTGCAAATCGGTGTTGTATGAGCCAGAATTAGAACAGTTTTTCGATACAGCGTTGATACAGGGTGGAGATATTACAGTGGCTATCTCAGGCAAGTATTTCAGTTTTTCTCCATCTAGGTTTGCAGGGGTTTTTGAGTTGCCGACTGAAGGGCTATCGGACTTCTCTGATGTACCGAAGAATCTAGTATCTGATGCTAGGAAAATCTTCTCTAAGTCTGGAGAACCTGTTGTTCCACATGGGAAGAAGAAGCTTCTAAAATATGAATATTGTCTGTTGAATGACATCTTGGCAAAATCGATTACGGTGAAAGCAGGTTCTTTTGATGCTGTGACAAATGAACGATTTCAGATGATGACAGCTATCCATTTCGGGTTGAAGGTTAACTGGACTAGGTACTGTTTGGAGTTTTGGAAGAGATGGTGGACAGAACAGTGAAGAAGGCAAAGGGGTACGGAGCGCAAATCTCTGTTTTGTTGAATAGCGACCCGACGCTAACCATGGGAGAAGCAACTCCTTTTCCGTCCTCAAAGATTCTATCTCCTAAGACAGTTCTTACATACATAACCACGAACCAAACAGCTGATACTCGTGGACAATCCAATGAGGGAGGCAAAACGCCAGTGGCAATTGTGAAAAGGGCCTCCAAATCAAAGAAGAAGTCATAATCCACCAGTGATGCAACTGTGGAGATTGTATCGGAATTGGTAGGATCGAAGAAGCGACCGGCAATTGAGGGAAGTGAGCCTGTTGTTCCAAAGAAAAGGCGAACTACGAAAAGCAAAGCATCTGTCTCCTCAACAAATATGGATATGGCATCTGTCGCACAGGGTGCAATACCTCTTCAAGTAATTGCACCAACACCTGCTGTGACTACCGCTAAACCTCCTGCACCCAAGCGAAATTCACGCAAGAGAAAGTTGATTCTGTCGGAGGGTTCTGATGATGACAATGTTGAGGAGAACATAGATGGTGAATCTGTTAAATTTGCTGGAGTAAATGTTGCGGAACCGATTGAAAAAGTGAGCCACGTATCTGCACAGGTGGCACCAACTACTGATGAGGTGGATTTCATCATAGGACAGATACTTACTGAGACCTCCAAGCTAACAACAGATGATACAGAGTTGGGAGAACAAATTTTTACTGAGACCGATGTTGGAGACATTGTTTTTGGTGATTCAACAGCTGATAATCCTGAAGAGTTGGACAGTGGTTAGAGAATTATATTTCTGAGGGTGCTGAACAGGTGAGTGAATTAGACAGTGATCGAGTTCAGGGAACAGTGGATACAGTTGATGATGAACAATTGTTTGAGACAACGAATGTTGAAGAAGCTGAGGGCAGCATAAGTCGAGTGGTTGAAAAGGATCTGGCCAAAGCTGTTGGCAGCAAGCAAGTTGCCGAGGAGCTCATGTCAATAGATGATCTACTGTTGCAAATTCCAGATGACATGCTGCTGCCCTCAGTCACTGTCGTGGAAATTACAAAGATTCGACTTGGTGAGTTCATTTCTATCAATGAGGTTCAGGAACGTGACTTGTATTATGCCAATCTGCCCTGCATTTCTACGCTTGACAAGGGGAAGGAAATTTTAGAGGAGGATGAACCTGTTAAAGGGAATCCTGCGTGTGAAACGGTTGAATTAATTTGTGGGAATGTGGAGTTTCTGGTAAGTCTCCGGGAGCAGGTGATGCTAGATGTGGTTGATTTCTTTCATTCTTTTAGTTTGAATAAATTGTCTGATCTGGATGCTCTGCGAGATTTGAAAGCAAAAGAAAAATTAATGTTGGACTGGGCGGAGACAGATTCTTTGGAGACTGCTGTCAAGAGGAAGGTGTATATTTTGGCGAAGTACAGAGAAATGCTGCTCAGGAAGTTTGTTGAATCTCATCATAAGTATTACACTCCTAGCCAGCCGTGGACAGCTACAGCCTCTAAAATAATTAATCTTCTGTCTGTTGCACATTCGAAATCACTTGAGGATCTGATTGCACAGCAGAAAGAGCATGGCCTACCTGTGGAGCAACCGTGCACTTCCACGTTTCTTGATGCATCTGTCGGTAGTGGTGCTGTCCTAGCCCAATTTTACTCTATTGCCAAGTCCACTTGCTGGGTGAGGCCATTGGTTTTGATTGATGGGGTGTGGACACCCATTTAGGGCACTGATTTTTGGAGGAGCAGTTTCAAGTTGTCCTTGTTTGTAAATAGGAAGAAGTTGCCAGAAAATGTGATTGAAGACAATTTTGTTCCCCATGTTTTCTTTATCGAGCCTGTACAGTATTGGGGAGCCGCCCCTTCCTTGATCAAGACTTTGGGTTGGGCAAGAGTCTGTACAGATATTGTTCGATACCATATGTTTATTTTTGGAGGAGCAGTTTCAAGTTGTCCTTGTTTGTAAATAGGAAGAAGTTGCCAGAAAATGTGATTGAAGACAATTTTGTTCCCCATGTTTTCTTTATCGAGCCTGTACAGTATTGGGGAGCCGCCCCTTCCTTGATCAAGACTTTGGGTTGGGCAAGAGTCTGTACAGATATTGTTCGATACCATATGTTTGGTTGTTTGAGACCAGTGCGTGAAGATGTTTGCATAGATATCGTTGTATATATATTTGGGAGTTGAGAGAATTCCAGCCAGTTTTCGCAATATTTTTGCACAGGGTATATATACAGATAGTTTTGTTGGCTATTTTAGTGATTCAGATGTACAGAGTGTATCAGATTATGAGGAGTCTTCTTCGGATGGATCTACTGTTTATCGTTCTCCCTCTCCCTTGCGTGATTTTCAGTTTTCCTTAGGTCCTGTTATTTTTGGCGTTACACAGGAGGAACAACTATACTTTGTACAGAGTCCTGAATCTCCTCCTGCTACCTCTCCGCATCAAGAGTCTTCTTCTTCTACTGATGTATCTATGCATTTTGATTCCGAGGATATATCTTTGAATGCCAGAGCAGATATTCAACCATCATTACCAGTTGATTCGACTGCGTTTACTGCTGCTCTTGATGACCTCAGAATGTCTATTTCACAGCGTATCAATGATTCTAACAGTGATATGTTCTCTAAGTTGAATATACTTGAAAGAGGATTTCGAGAGACTCTGTGACAACATGAAGAATCTCTCAAGCAGTCTATTCAAAATTTTCGTCAAGACTCCCGAAATCTAGATGACATTCTAAAATTGCGCCTCAATGAATTTCGCAAAAATGTTCTAACTCAAAATGCCTCTGTCTTTACTGGATTAGCTGATGTTAGGAAGGAGGTGCAAGAGCTCAATGCCAAAAATTGGAGATTGTTAAGAAAGATGTTGAGGCAACCAAGGAAGCTATCTCCCACCAGCTTTTGGAGTTTCATACTCAGGCGCAAGCCAATCATATTGTCCTTACCGACCAGTTGGGCCAACTTGTTGACTATATTAATAGGGGAGGTAATGCCAAAAAAGGGGGAAGGAGAGAGCAGCCGAGGACCTCAACCACCACCTGCCGTTCAAATCAGAGACAGTATCATTTCAGGTGGTAATGTTGTGAGAACAACAGAGCTTAGCAGACATTGATGCAGCAAATAGACAAATTCTTGAGAGGATGATGCGTGAAGATAGAGAAAGAGAGAGGGAAAAGAGGAGTAGGAGTGGATCGTACAAAATAAGAAGATATTAGATCTATTGAGGATTGGCTTATTGTTGTTATGTTTTACAAATCTCTTGTACTTCACTTTCAGTTAATGAAATTTCTGTTCTCAGCAGTTCGTGTGCAATTTATTTTGCCTATCTATTTATCTCGGCTGCTAGGTTTTGTCATCACCAAAAAGGGGGAAATTGTTAGAATAAAATTTATAGTTTTGGTGATAACAAAAACAAGAAAAGATTTGGACTTAACGATGATAATAGAATAATATTTTCATAAGATATCAAGTCGCTGACAACAGTTATCGGTTTGGCTCTAAGATTTGTTACCAGGTTACAGAGTTGATTTGATTCGGGTTCTGAGACTTTTGGGTTATCGGAGTAGGCATTCGGGTTATCGGGTCAGTCATCTACTGTTGGAAGAGTTTTGAGAATGTTTGTTGCTGTCGACAGATATCGCTATTGGATCAGTAATGGCTGCTGAAAACAGACTTGAAGATTGTACTAGCGAAGATATCTACCAACAGACATCGTTATTGTATCGGGGAAGTTTTCTGCCAACAGATATCGAAACAGTGCAAGAGATGTTTGCTGACACCAGATAACGCAACAGTATTTGTTATTGGAACAGTGCGAGTAACGTTTGCTATCAACAGATTTGGTAATAGTAAGTTCAACGGTACATCATTTGCTGTCATCAGACATGAGCATAGTAGAGTAACAGATATGATGACGTCAGCGTTGCTGAAATTACAAAATGGTTAGATATGTTTACCGCGACAGATAGTTACCGTTCAATCGTCTTCAAGAAAGAAATATCTGCCAACAGAAACGATTTCAGGCGCAAGCATTAAGTTGCTTCAAATTCGGTCGAATACTAAATTGGAAAAGATCGATGGCCATAACAGAATTGTACAAAGTGCCTGGAATTAAGGAGACAATATTGGTACTATTTCTGGGTAAATAGTACACATTGGCAGAGGTCATTACAACGGGATTGCACATATATGGAAATTATATGTTACCATGTAGTGGAGCAGAATTGAAGGCGTACGATTTTCAGTATTTCAAAAAGGATTTCATTGCCTTATCAGAATTAATCGACCGTTGAGCGAAGAGTATAAATAGCAGAGGTTTTGAATTGAAGAACAACTATCGCTATTGCTATTGCTGAAACTCTGCCAAATTATTTTTAAGCCATCCCTTGTTGAAGTCATTCAAAAAGCTCAAAGACTCGAAGAACTTTACAGTTGATGTTCAGAGAAAAATACATTCGAGTCATCCTCTGATTCATTTTGTTGAATTGATTTCATTGTATAAGAAATCAGAGGATTTTACAGCACTCAAAATATTGTATTCATTGCTATATCATTATTGAGTCTGTAACAAACGTGCTCTTAAGAAGCCGTTTGATATATTTCAAAGTGTTGTAAACCAGCAGCTGCGTCTGCGTGGAAGTTTGTGAAGTTAGTGGTGCTAGGAGTTCATACAAGTGAGGCTTGTGTGATCGGGTGTCTGCAGAAGGACTGTGTACATCAAATCTTCTAGTGATACCTTCCTGAAAAGAAAGAAGGGGAGACGTATGATATTTATATCCGAACTTTCAGAAACAAATTCTGAGCCATACTCTTTACTTTACGCATTTACTCATTATCTACTGTTCACAAATTAATCGGCTTCATTCCGTACTTTTTAGTTAGCCGAGAGGTTTGCATTTAACTGAGATACCTCAAGTCTGGTAACTCGGACTTGAGTTAAGCAGCGCGTGTAAAACGTTTTGAAAAAATTTTGAAATAGAAAAATCGAAGGAGTTCATTCAACCCCCCCATTCTGAACTCCTGTACTTGTTTTGATCCTATTTTTGGGACCATCAGAGTTCCTGTTTCGATAGTGTCTGACAGAGATCCAAGGTTCACTTCTCGCTTTTGGAAGAGTCTGCAAGCAGCGATGGGTTCGAGATTGGCTATGAGTATAGCCTATCACCCACAGACAGATGGTCAGTCTGAGCGAACCATTCAGACTTTAGAGGACATGCTGCGTGCAGTCGTGATGGATTTTAGTGGTGGCTGGCAGGATTCTTTGTCCTTGGTTGAATTTTCGTATAACAACAGCTACCAGGTGACTATCGGGATTGCTCCATTTGAGGCGTTGTACGGTCGAAAGTGCAGATCTCCGATATGTTGGGAAGAAGTTGGTGAGAAACATATTTCTACCCCTGAGTTTGTGCAGCACATGAAAGATCAGGTTGACTTGATTCGGAGTAGAATGAAAGCTGCTCAAGACCGTTTCTCTAGCTATGCTAACAGAAGACGCAGACCTTTGGAGTTTGAGGTGGGCGATCGAGTATTTCTCAAAGTTTCTCCTTTCAAGAGCGTTATGCGAAAGGAAAATTAGCTCCTAGATTCGTTGGTCTGAGTTTGTGCAGCACATGAAGATCAGGTTGACTTGATTCGGAGTAGAATGAAAGCTGCTCAAGACCGTTTCTCTAGCTATGCTAACAGAAGACGCAGACCTTTGGAGTTTGAGGTGGGCGATCGAGTATTTCTCAAAGTTTCTCCTTTCAAGAGCGTTATGCGAAAGGAAAATTAGCTCCTAGATTCGTTGGTCCCTTTGAGATTGTTGAGCGGATTGGACAGTTGGATTATATATTGAGGCTGCCTGACGAGTTAGCAGTGATACATGACGTTTTTCATGTGTCAATGTTGAGAAAGTATGATCCAGATCCGTCCCATGTGTTGAGAACCGACGAAGTTGACTGGATTCTGCCTTGAGCAATGTAGAATATTCAGTGCAGATTCTGGATAGGAAGGAGAAGCAGCTGAGGAAAAAGATAATTCCATTGGTGATGGTCCAATGGAGTAAGCATGGCCGAGAGGAAGCTACCTGGGAGGTTGAGGAAAAGATGAGACAAGATTGGCCTCATCTGTTTGAGCACTGATAGTGTAAAATCCAGGTAATTTCTAAGCTTTGATTCAAGCTTGTTTAGATGTTTGTGTTTGATTTGAATGTTTGATTGATTTTCTTCCCTGTGTTTGCCTTTGATTTCGAGGACGAAATCTCTTAAGGTGGGGAGAATGTGAGAATTGAGAATTCGAAATAGTGATTAATCGGATTTCTATAGGATTAGTCACGAGATTTTATAATTTCAAATTTTCAGATTTCAGATTTCAGACTTTAGATTTTGGTGAAGTCTAGTTGATGATTTTCGGATTTCTCCTTGAGATGTTGTGCTTCGGGTTGTAAGCTTCTTTCGGGTGAAATCTGTTTGAGAAATTGAGTTGAATTGGTGAAATTGTGAATGAAATCTGATTCCCTAGCGTTTAGAAGTGAACGCCGTCGTTTTGGGTGAGATCTGAGTCCCTGGGCGTTTGCGTGAGTGGTCGTGAAATTTTAGTGAAACGCTGTCGTTTTGGTGGTGTCTGGTGGAGTGAGAGATCTGCCAGGGAGAGAGAGATCTGATAGTTGAATTTGACGTTAGAACCTATACGCCGTCGTTTCGCGATTTCAGATGTCTCGCTTGAAGATGGGATCTGGTTGGCGGTGTAAGCAGATGTCAACACGGGTCAACGCTATTGGAGAGTAGCGAGAGATCTGTTAACGCTATCGTGTGACATGAGTAGACGTCATGTTGGTCAATTGCGGAGTTGACTGCTGGTGCATTAGCGTGTTCAGATGAGAGATCTATTTCAGTGGTGTTGAACGCTGGCGAAGGTACGTGTGTAGAGATCTGATTCAGCGATGAGCGTTAGTTATGTTTCAGATGTCTCAGGTGCGACGTCGTTTCGTTAAGTGGTGCGTCGTCGTTTTGGCTAGTGAGCGCTTTGCATGATTTGAATTGTGCGAGCGGAGGGGTCTGATACATGTTAACGTTGGAGCGTTCAGATGTCACCTGTACGATGTCGTTTGGTTTAGCGCGCGAGTGTTAGCACTAGCGCTATGAAATCTGATGGGTTTTAAGCGTTGTTCAAGGAATCTGTTTGGCGCTATATAACGATGCAGGGATCTGTTTTAGTCGGGATTTGTTTTGTTCGATAGAGATTAAGTAGAGGATTTAAGTGCAAGTGTTGAGCAACACTTAGAACATTTTCCACCCGATATTTCTTATCCTCTTCTCTGTTTAAACCCTTGATCGACACTGTTCATTCGAACATTTCTCCGTTAGATTCGCATCGTTTCCAGCCTTTGTTTTGGACGATTTTGGTGGCGCTGAACTCCCATTGTTTAGCTCTTTCGATCGCTACCCATTTGAGACTCTGAATCGCCGCTGGAGAATAAGTGCGAAGTTGCTGTGTCTTCGTGCCGTGAAGTCTGTAGTTCACCTGCTAGTTTAAGCTTCTGGGTAAGCATTTCTTGTGGTTTTAAGCTTCGGTAGACTTGTAGAACTAGAACAGAGTTCTGACCGTAGGCTGTAATGCTTAGAAGTTCAGATTTGAAATAGAATTAAGCTGATTTACGAGGCTTTGTAACAGATTTCAACTTCCAGGAAGTCTCTGCCGTGTTTGTGAGCCAGGAGAAATCTGGTTGCTTTGGCCGTGTGGTTGCCGTGCCCTGTCTTGAATCTGTGAGGTAGATTTTAAGGATTGAGGTACGAATTGAGCAGCCCTTACATCTTTGAGCGTGGACATGGCTGTATTTCATGTTATGAATATGCTGGGTTGATTCTGTGATTTACGTGAAACAGTTTGATGAATTGCTTGAGTTATATATATTCTGTTTCCACGTATTGATGTTGTATGCATTGAGAATTGATTATTGAATGACATTCATGCATTCATCTTGAGCCTGATTGACAGATTGATTGATGACCTGATTGAGAGACACGTTGTGACTGGCCGACAGATGTGTCGTGCCCGAAAAGTCCAACGCTATCATCGGAGTGGTGACTGCCGGATTCGAGTGTCTACCACCGAGATGTGATGGGCTGACAGGCCCCGATGATCATGGACCGATGATTTCCACCGGCCGATTGGCTGTGCGTGGTATAGAGGCTTGCTTGAGTTTATTTTCCAGTCGATATGACCAATCTTGATTCCCGATTTCCTTGATAGCCTCATGCACTTCATAACTTGATTTATAGCATGTTGCATGATTAGCTGTGAGATGTGATGGGCTGACAGGCCCCGATGATCATGGACCGATGATTTCCACCGGCCGATTGGCTGTGCGTGGTATAGAGGCTTGCTTGAGTTTATTTTCCAGTCGATATGACCAATCTTGATTCCCGATTTCCTTGATAGCCTCATGCACTTCATAACTTGATTTATAGCATGTTGCATGATTAGCTGTTTTGATGGCTCTTCGTACCGAGGCTTGACCTCGTATTTGTTTTCCTGCTTTTGTGTTGTTTGGGTCTGTGTTACCCATTTGCAGGATCTTCAGGTAACCAAGCTAGACCGAGTAGAGTGCCAGCTGGTCGATACTCATTTCCTTAAATCCCAGTTTATTTTATGATATGTATTAAACCGGGGGATGTCCCGTGTTTTATTGTATTGGGGGATCTGTATTTGATTTGAGATTTGATGTTACCTTTTCATATGAGTTTGAGTCAACTCGTATTTTGATTATGAATATTTTGAATGATGATTTTGAGTTCAGGCCCAAATGATTTCGAAAAAATTTTTAAGCCCTATTTTATGCTTCCGCTATTATGTGCTTAATTATGCTATAATCTCTGTTTAGTACCACGGGGCCTGACAGTGTGTTTTCAAATGTTTGTGTGACACAAAGAATCGAATAAGCAATTTGTGTGCCTGTGTCACTAGCTGTGAGTTGGTTTAGAGTAGGACTCTGTTTTTGAATTGTAGTTCGCAGCTTGTGATTCGTAACTTGTAACCCCTTCACAGCTGATCTGCTCTTCTATTTATACTCTTTGGATACAACGGTAATAAATGTTACCAATAGACACGTCGAATGTATCCAAATTGAAATTTTTGCGACATCTTAAATGCTTGTACTACATACATACATCTTCATTAAATGCATTTCCCTATTTAGCATGCTCTGCGCCGTCTTCAGTTTAAACCAAATCTCTGCAGATCTGGAATCAGCTCAAAGTGGTTCCAACGACTACAAATCAATTCAGAGAGGTCAAACGCATCACATCAATCTGTATGAAATCTCGAAACATTCTGAAATTCACTTAGCTAAGTTATCCTTACTTAGCTGGTTTCCCGATCTGGTTTCTGTACGATGACTGCTTTTCTAATCTGGTTCTAGGCTGATAATTCCACTATGCTATGAATTAATCTGCTCTTGTTTTTGTTCTGTATTGATCCAGATACAATCTTTGTACACTCATATCTATAGCCCGAATATCTGTAGAACAATCTTGCTTCGAGCTAGTTTATTCAAACTGGTATTCCAGCTGGTCTGTTATACCATTTTAAGCTTCGAGATGTTCTCTTAACTGTTCCAAAACCCACTGTTTTATCTACTCTACTGAAGTGATGTAATTTCAATCTGTTTTGCTCTTCCGAGCTTGAATTTCCTGAACTGGTTTGTCCTTAACCAGCGTAACTAAATACTTTGAGCTGGTTTGTCAACTGTATCAAGACAAACTGTTCTTCCTGATCTGTCTTGATAAACTCTGCTCTAGTAAAGTTCTCTGTATGTTCAACTGATAAACTGATCAACTACTTTCTGTACTTCTAATCTGATTTGTCCTTAACCAGCTTATGCTAAAACTTCTGAGCTGGTTTGACCTTAACCAACTTGGATCTGCTCTGATCTGGTTTCTATAAATAACGCTGTGAGTTCCATCCAAATATTGTCAAATGTTCCTTGAGCTTGTTAATCTCTTTTATTTATCTTCACCAAAACTTATGAAATTAACTCTAACAAACTATTTTAGAATAGATAGTGTTGGAGTGCGATAATTGCTCCTGTTAGGTAGAGCGATCGAACCGCGGCTCTTGAGTTGCTATACGGTTTAAAAGATTGGAGTTGCACCGTTACCACCAGTTATAGATTTTGGTAAAACGGTAAGCGCTCGTTCCTACAATGGATATCATAGCCAAGGTCACGGGTTCGATTCCCATTGATTGCAAGGAGTGCAATTATTGGGAAGGGTATTGTTGGAGTGCAATAATTTGTCCTGATAGGTAGATCATTCGAACTGTACCACTTGAGTTGCAATTTGGTTTAAAAGATTGGAGTTGCACTGTTACCACCAACTATAACTTTTGGTAAAGCAGCAAGCGCTCAGTTCTACAGGGAGACGTAGGAGATTGAGCTCTGAACTTCCAGAAATAAATCCCTTGTTTGTTTTTCTTTACAGCTTTCTGCATGGTATACATGTTTTAAAACTGTTCTTAAAGATTTCAATTTTCAGAGAGTATTTCGGGTTTCTTTCCGCATGATTTTATCATACATGATCTACTTTTCGGTGCTAAAATCTTTCAAGAACCAGAGCTATTGCAGCTCATGTTGTCATGGTTCGGATCTGCTTAGGCGTGATCTCCTTGGCGTGCTGTTTTTCAAAACACTTTTTAAAAGAACGTTGTCTGAGTTTTTGATCCATGAATTGGTGTCTCAGCTGTATGAGAGTTCACGGTACCTGTTATTCTCTCCTAACTCTCCCCTTCTTCCATTGCTGGAAGTATTCACTAGAAGAGATCTGACAGCAATCTATACAGACCCGATCCAATAGCCCGCAAGCTGCGAGAACTCCTAGCACTCTGTTGAACACCAGCTCGTATGCTGTGTGACTTTGATTTCACTTGTTTAACGTCTATGTGAGAAAGACTAAATTGATTTGATTTGATTTGGTTTGTGATTCACTCAACTATTTTATTCAGCTCATCTCTCGATATATGTGAGTGAATATGTGTGTGAGAAATATTACAGTGTAATCCACTCTCTCAAATGTTTTATCAAACACTAGGAAGTGCTTCTTCCTAAGCTGATGTCTTCATCTTCTTCCCAAGTTGTGAGTCGACTAAAATGATTCTGCGTTTAAGTGCTCGACTGTGCACCAGCTCACACCTGGGCACCAGCTCTCAGCTTGTACACCAGCTGTCACATGAGTGTACTAGCTCTCGACTATTGCACATGCACTTGCTCTATTTTTTTCTCTCGTGCATATCACTTTCTGTTCATCGTCTTCCTTGACATATAAAGCCTCTGAGAAAATATATCGGTTGGACCCAATTTCTCGACGTTGAAAAAGGCTTCTGAAAAGTTCTGACATAGTTGTACCTTGTGTCCTTTATCATTTAATGCGTTTGCAGGCTTTGTTGAATTTGAGCATGTGAACTCTGTACCTGATGTAGATGAGATGAAGCAAATCAGTTTGAACTACTTTAATCCAGTCTTCGCATAAGCTCATGTTCAAACTGCTTTGCTCATGATCTGATAGCCTCTACTGATCTGTTCTCTGAGCTGCTTGCTTCTCATCTTATATGTTCTACTTTGTTCTTCCGTTAGCTGATTCTGAAATACTTCTCTGATCTGAACAGATTCTGCTCTGAGCTAATCTGTACTGCTTTAACTCGAAGCTCCATCTACGCTAAACTGATCATAACTGAGCTCAACTCTTCTTATTCTGTAAAGTTTTTCAGCTTTCAGCTTGGCCCTGATCTGATTTACTAAGCTGCTCTTTCTCGTCTGCTGGATTAGTTTGCGCGTCCCCTACTATTCCAGCTTAGAAATCTTCTCAATAGCACTCAGTTCGTCACTTTCAGCTCGCTTCTGATCTGCTACAGTGAGCTTCTTCAGCTTGAGTCTGATATGCTTCAGCTTAGACCTGCGCTCTCGATTAAATCGTTAGAAACATAACAGCAGGTTTTTTTTTTATCAAAATTAAGATCTGATCTGTTACACAGATCCAAAAGATGGAAATTTTGCCCGTCTTCTAGGGATTTTTTTGAATCCAAATATAAAAAAAGTAGTGCAGAAAATTCTCGACCTCGTCCAAATCAACACCATCCTTCATTTTCATTTCCTACACAACACTCACACAAATTTCAATCTTTTCCATACCTACCACCATATTCTCAAATTCAAAATAATCCAAAATTTTCGAATAACATATCTTTAACTCTTCTTCTTTTATATCCCCCGGACTATTTTCCGAGCAATCCCTATTTTATGCAAGATTCATCTCGTCTAAATTATATAATTCAATCACTCGGGACTTAATCAAATGAATTAAGAAGGGATAATGTTGATGTAAGTAAGAGTGATAAAGGGATATAAACATGTTATGATGTCCAAATTCGGGATTTCCTCCATTCTCATCCTAAGTAGGAGTTGAAAATATTGTAGTCAATCAGGCAACTGAGATAGGAGAGGAAGAAGATGAAGATGATGGCAAGCGAGCAACATGGACAGTGGCAGATGATAAGCTCCTTGTGAGGATTGAGAGTTTAGATTTGTGATTAATTGATTTGAATTGGGATTAATCTCGCGTGATTTGAGGAAATTGCGAAGGGGATGAAGTTCCGGCTGAATTTTTGAGTGTAGCGTTGATTTTTGGAGAAACTGGAATCAGCAGGCTACTGTAGATCGTGCTGGTGAATTTTGAATCAGCAGAGGTGACGTCATCGTGACGAAAGGAGTGCTGCTGGTTTTGATTTAAGATTGAAGGTCTGCTGGTTTTAGTTCGAGTTGAAGTTGCTGCTGGTAGACATTGCGCGTAGCGTGAGGTTGAACGAGGAAGTGACGCGTGTTAGTCAACATTTTGGAGTGTTGACTATTATTTCAGCAGATGACTATTTAGATTCAGCAGATACGCTTATGAAAGAGAGATCAGCAGATGGTTTGAGAGCTGCTGATAGATATGATGGCGTAGGCGTGACGTGATGTTTGCTGCTGATTGTAATAGCGTTGTATTGCTTGCTGCTGATCAGCAGATGCGCAATACTAGCGTTGAGAAGCGGCGTCGTTTGAGTTAGTGGAAACGCTGCGTTTTGAGCTTTTCGTTGAGAGTTCAGCAGATGCGCAATTTCAAAGGCGTCGAGATGCGTCGTCGTTTTGAGAACTTCGCGCGATCAGCAGATGGTTTGTTTTGCTTGCGAGAGTTGTGCCTGCTGATTTTTGCTACGGTGTCGTTTTGAAGTGCTTTCACGCGAATGCTTTTGTTTGCTTCTGCTGATCGTTACCTGCTGGTTGGGTGTTACGGCGTCGTTTAGATTAGTTAGAACGGTGTCGTTTTGCAGTG
>KQ994045.1:74339-97340 GCA_001598015.1 Dorcoceras hygrometricum
GACAACTTCTTTAATGTAGAGATCTGCCATTTGATCATGTCGATAGGTCATTCGATACGGAATGAAACAAGCAGATTTCATTAACCTATCAATAATTACCCAAATAGCATCACAACCTCGAGATGTTTTTGGTAATTTCGTTACAAAGTCCATGGAAATGTGATCCCACTTCCATTCAGGAATGGACAGACTTTGTAATAAACCAGCAGGTTTCTTCCTTTCAGCTTTCACCTTTTGGCAAGTCAAGCACTTCGAAACAAAATTAGCCACATCAGTCTTCATTTGTTTCCACCAGTACTGCTTTTTCAAATCATTGTACATCTTACTACCTCCAGGATGCACACTGAATCTACTTCTATGAGCCTCATCCAAAATCCGAGTTTTCAAATCTGTTATATCTGGAACAACAAGTCTGTTATTCACATATAAAATATCATCAGTGCTCACTCTATATTCCGATGAATGTCCAGACTTAACCATCTCAACAGATTTTTGTATATTCAAATCCTTCTTTTGTGCTTCTTTAATCCGAATCAACAGTTCAGGTTCAACACTTATAGCACAAATTTTCATCGGTCTTCTATCTGTTTCAAATAAATATTCAGAAATACAGCAATCTTCTATCAAGATAGACACCTTCATCGTAGTCAAAGACAAAGCACAAATCTTTCTACTCAAGACATCAGCTGCTGCATTGGACTTCCCTGGATAGTATTTGATTTCACAGTCAAAGTCCTTCAATAAATCCAGCCATCTTCGTTGCCTCATATTCAATTCAGACTGTGAAAACAGATACTTCAGACTCTTATGATCAGAGAAGATCTAAAATTTCTCACCATAAAGATAATGTCGCCATATCTTTAGTGCAAACACAATGGCTGCCAGTTCAAGATCATGAATTGGATATCGTCTTTCATGTGTTTTTAACTGTCTCGAGGCGTATGCGATCACATGTCCTCGTTGCATCAAAACACACCCCAATCCTTGGTGAGAAGCATCACAATACACCACAAAATGCCCAGTGCCTGAAGGAATTGTCAACACTGGTGCAGTAGTTAATCTCTTCTTCAATTCAAGAAAACTGTTTTCACAAGCCTCTAACCAAATAAACGGCGTGTTCTTCTGTGTTAACTGAGTTATAGGCTTTGCAATACTTTAGAAATCTTGGATAAATCGTCGATAATACCCTGCAAGACCCATTAAAATTCGAATCTCTGGCACAGATGTTGGTCTAGGCCAATTAATCACAGCTGCTATCTTGCTTGGATCAACAGAATACCATCTCCAGAAATGATATGGCCAAGAAAGATCACCTTTCGCAACCAAAACTCACATTTCGATAGTTTAGAATATAATTTCTCATCTCTCAAAGTTCGCAAAACTGACCTAAGAGGGTTTGCATGATCGCACATATTCTTAGAATAGATCAGAATGTCATCAATAAATATGATCACAAAATCATCAAGATATCTATGAAATACCCTATTCATCAAACTCATAAACACTGCCGGAGCATTTGTCAATCCAAACGGCATAACGATGAACTCATAGTGACCATACCGCGTTTGAAATGCAGTTTTCGATATGTCCTCATCTCTTACTCTCAATTGATGATATCCGGATCTCAAATCAATCTTCGAATATACTGACGAACCCTGCAGCTGATCAAATAAATCATCTATTCACGGTAAAGGATATTTATTCGAATATACTGACGAACCCTGCAGCTGATCAAATAAATCATCTATTCACGGTAAAGGATATTTATTCTTTACCTTTGCTTTATTCAATTGTCGGTAGTCAATACATAACCTCATGGATCCATCTTTCTTGCGTACAAATAATACCGGAGCACCCCAAGGGGAAACACTTGGTCTAATGTACCCTTTGGACAGAAGATCTTCAAGTTGCTCCTTCAATTCCCTCAATTCAATTGGTGCCATTCGGTACGGTGCTTTTGATATCGATTGTGTAGCTGGCATTAGTTCAATGCTGAAATCTACCTCTCGATATGGAGGCAATCCTGGAATCTCATCAGGAAAGACATCAGCGAATTCGCAAACTACTGGTATATCATCAGTTTCGGGCTATTCTTCATTGCATCTACTGCGTAAATCAAGAATCCCTCTGCTCCTTTCTGTAATAACTTAGTCATAGAAATCACAGAAATAAAAGTAATTCTGGCTCGTGATCCCTTACCATAAAACTTCCATTCATCAGCTTTCTCGGGTCTAAGTCGCACCACTTTCTGGAAACAATCTACTGTTGCCCTGTACTTGGTTAACACATCTATGCCAATGATGCAATCAAAATCAGACAACCCAAGTACAATACAATCAATCTCAATCTCATGACCTTCAAATGTAGTATACAATTCCTAATTGCTTTTACTGATAACATACCCTTTCCCAGATATGAAGAAATTGATACTACCTCAGTCAATGATTCAGTAGGCAACGAATGTGTTATAACAAAATGCTCAGAAATGTATGTGTGTGAAGCACCTATACTAACACATAAGCAGGAAAATGACACAGATAGCAGTTACCTGAAATAACATCATCAGGAGCTGCTTGTGCTTGCTCTTCAGTTAATGCAAACACTCGTGCTTGTTGTTTAGGAGGTTGGCTCACTGTCTGGCTTCCTCCTTGTCTACTTTGTTGTTGATTCTGTGGTTGGAATGAATGCACAGAAGATGCTTGTCGTTTCGGTGGTGGCATCGATCTTGATGCACCAGTATTCTGTGAACTTCCAACACCACGTTGAGGGCAGATTCTTGCGAAATGTCCAGGTTGATTACAAATGCGTCAAAGGCCAAACACTCCTCTACACTGTTCCGTGTTGTGTTTGCCTCCACACTTGGTACAATAATCGCCAGATTTCTGTCCAACTCCCAGTTGTTTGAATTCATTTTAACTGGAGGAGCTGCTGGTACCTGAATGTTTGAATTGTTTTCCTTTTCCTTTGAAGAAATTTTTCTTTCCACTACTGCTGCTTCCAGCATCAAAACGAGGGGGTGGCGGAATTTGTGGATTCTCTTGTGCTGATTTGGCTGCTGATGGCACAAATTGTGCTCTTCGTTGCCTTAGCAACCCAGCTTCTGCTCCTTTTGCACGATTCAACGCATCGGAAAAAGTATTTGGTCGTCTAGTTTTCACCAAAGTAAACACGTCGGGATTCAAGCCATTGATAAACTGGTCAGCTTGCGCTTCATCACTGATAGCGACGTGTGGAGCAAATTTAAGTAAACTGGTGAATTTAGCAACGTATTCTTCGATATTCAATTGGCCCTGTCTCAAATTTGCAAATTCTGCTCCTTTATCCTTTCGATACGAAACGGGGAAAAATCTTTGATAGAAGGCTGTTCTAAACACCGCCCAAGTAATCACAGTACCCTAATTTTCCAGTTCTTTCTTTGTTGCTATCCACCAGCTTTTACCCAGACCATGCAGCTGGTGTACTATCAGTTTCACCCGACGACCATCGGTATAATCAAGTGCTTCAAATAATTGTTCAATATCCTCTAACCAGTTTTCACAATCTATTGCATTTTCTGTTCCTGTCAAAGTTGGTGGTTTAAAAGACTGAAACCATTTCAACAATGTTTCCATCGGGGTTGCAGCTGCATTCAAAGTATCAGTCGATGTACTACCCTGCTCTGTTCTAGGAACTGTCCCAGTCTGCCGAGTAGTTGTTCTTCGAGGAGGCATATCTAAAAAATCAGAGATATTTGTTCACAATTCTTCATCATATTACTAACAAATCTCAATCCCTCCTCTGATTAGCACACATCAATGTGCTACTTCTCAAAAGATCGAATTCTGATTCATACTTCATTCAATACATGCTACCACTTCAAAGAGCATGTAAGTCTCATAACTCTTCGGCATACTCTTACCATTTAATCACAGTAATCAAGTGATATAAATTCACAACAGTAAGACATATCCCATGCAAGCATGCAATAATTCAATTGCGAAGACTCAATCTACCCCACTCATCTAGTTCAATCCAAGATCTTAACATCGCTCTGATACCACCTGTTGTGAGGCTTTCTGCTCACAATTACTCTCCTCATCTCATCTTATGGGCGGTTAATTAGCGTTTAATTTAAACCTCGAGTTTAAGTAGTGAAATCTGGATAAGTTTTTTTTTTTACACAGTTGGTCCCAAAAGCTGGTTATTAGCAAATGTACAGAACTATGGATGCATTCCAAAAACTATCTAATTATAAATAGAGCAACTAGTACAACGGTTATTACATGATATGTTTGTCGCTATAAGATCTGACCAGCAGTAGTAAAACCAGATTTCATGCTAACGCTAACTATATCAAGACTATGCTAACAGCAGATCTCTAGAAGTTCTTCTTCATTGTTGCTCTTCATCTAGGTAGTCAGCTCTCACTACCCCTGCCCAAATCAATTCAGCTCTCGCCTACCTGTTGTCATGCACACATACAAAACAAAACAACATCCGGATAAACTCCGGTGAGAAACAATCTCAGTATAATCAACAGGTATACACAATAGAACAATTAACCATATATCAATCAATATCAATTCTACGATGCAGTGCAATAAATCTATCTCAATTCTTCATTTCAGAATTGATTCCCTTTCACATCAACGCCATCAAGATTCGTATCCGATCTTGACATGGATATCCATCTATCGAAGTTAACTCCAACTTCGAAAATCAGGTCATCTCAGTCCTGGGCATTAGAATCAATTCATATTCTCTTCATGTTATGCAATATCATGCAAATATAAAAGATCCACTACCTGTGATGGATCGACACAGAAAATTCAAGTTCTAAATCAAGAACAGTAATCAACAAGTATGTGATTTTAGCGGGATAACTCAAGAAATCTCATCCTTGAGTAATCTAATCCCTGACTCTCACTGTTAAATTATACATTCGCTAATCTTTGTTCAATTCTTCTAATCTCACTTCAGCTTTCCTTGTAATTGTTCTCGGTAACCCTCAGAGTTATACTGTGATGCCTATAACAACAGTTACAAGGATTTCGAATTCAATCTTATTTATAGCACACGGTTTCTGTTTTTCTGCAGTATTTCCAATGTGTTCAATTCGAATTCCACGTGTCATGCTGAGTATTTATCTATAAATATAGGATAAACTCCCACCACTTCGAAACCCAGCTTCTTCGATCAGTGCTTATAGCGTATCCACTGTTCTTCGTGATACAGAGCAATTCGCGACTGATGCTAACAATTATCACGACTGGAAACTGTAGCTATATTCAGTTGTTCGGATATCCAGTCGCAACAGAACCAGCTTTCTCAACCAGATGTCATAACTAAACATAACAACCAGTCGCTGTATTTTAATATCAAAACGACGTCGCGTTGCTCCCACGACTGGTCAAACCAGCAGATACACAAACCATCGAATGGTTTCAAACCCAAAAGCTGGACAACCAGACGCTGCATAAAAACGCTGCGTTCCAACTAATTTCAAACGACGTCGCATAGTTGACGTCATCAAATCTGGTTGCCAATTCTCTCGCAAAACCAGCTGCAAGCTACAGTAAAGTTGACTGGCGTTGACGTCTGGAAATCAAATTATGCGCATCGACTGAGTAGCGAAACGACGTCGCTCAACTAAAAGCAGCGCTCACTCTTAATCTTATGGTTGACTAACGTTGACGTCTGGATTCCAGATTTAACGCTACTACTGGTCTTCGTAAAGCAACCACGTGCTAGCAACGACTGGTAAGATTCTACCAGCTTTCGCCAAAACGACCACGTTTCATCAAATGGTTGCGATAACTTATGCACGTACCAGACTTCACCACAACGTCAGCGTTTTACTTCCAATTTCTACGAAACCAACACAACCTTCAAATCTCAACCAGATTCCACCAGTCAACTGGTTCTTCGACCCAGCAACTGGTCATCCAGTCGCAAGCCAAATCTTCATAATTCAACTATTGATGTTTCCTGCTACGACTGGCTTCCTTGTTGCGGCTGGTTTCTTCCTCCAACAACAATAACCTGTCGTCTGGAACTCTAACTTTATTAATTCTCGATATAATAATCTTGGGCATTACAATAGGTGCCTCACTTTGATCCGTTTACCGACTCAATTGGGGTCATCAGGTGGCGGGGTTGGGTGAGGTCCCGATGCATGTAGGAGTCGATGCTTCGTTGTCGAGGACTCACCGCTCGCCCTTATGCATGGATATCCTATGCTATCTGAGGAGATAATAATGTGACAAATCTCTGGCTAGAGTACTAGATGTGTTTTAGGTAAATGGGTTAACCTAGTAACACATGCGTTGTCACAATTTGATCTCCAAGATGTATGCATGGTTGTTGGATCTCTAACGACTCTCGATTTACCAATGGTCGTTGATCTGATCGAGATATTTGAGTTGAAAGGACCGTACTTTATGCTAACCATGACCGACTAGTTCTTGTAGGCACGATCAGTGATACCTAGGGTATCATGGGGCGATGTTGCTAGACGTTTTACCATGATTCGATGGATAAGTCCGAAAATATGTTTTCGGAGTCACAAATGTTGTGTGCCCATGACTAGTTGTATCCCTGAACCATTGAGGGTCACACAAGTACTGGTTTCCCGTACGGATATGGTACTCAAAGTGTTGAGTATAGTAGGAGGAATGTTGGGAGTGTGACTTCCTAAAATTAGCTAAGGGAGTAGGACTTCCATATTTAGCTAATGAGAGTAAACATATCATATAAAGATTTAGTGGTCCGAAAATTTGATTTTGCATCATAATGATCAGTTTGTAAACTGAGTACATCGGTGATATCTGATCATCGATCGGGATTAAGATGAGACCACAATCGAGGGATTCGAAACGAATGTTCACAATTTTACTTGAACAATGTTCACTGTTTGAGTTGAACCGAATCTTCACAGTTTGAGTTGAACCGAATGTTCACTGTTTGAGTTGAACTGAAAGTTCACTGTGTGAGTTTAACCGAATGTTGACTGTTTTGTTCAAATCAAACTGTATCCCTCAATCTATAAATATGGCAATGAGGAGACACTTTCAAAAGAGAGAAAGAAAAACACCAAAAGCTATTCAGCAAACTCCTCCCCTCTCCCTTCTTCCTTCGCCATCGCCGCTCGCCGCTAACGTCGCCGCCACCCACTGCCGACGCCATCGTCGCCGTCAGAATTTGTTCCGACCATCTCGGCGAGGAGTTTCACTCCATGAAATTTTCGTCGGTTTTGATTATTGTATAGGTGTATTGACCATTCCCGGGCCTTTTTTTTTTAAAATTATTCCGCTGCGCCATGGGGGCGGGATCCGGATCCGCCGCTGTGCCAACAGTTCTGATCATCTCGGCTAGGAGATTCCATCCGTGAAATTTTCATCGGTATTCTAGTGCAAACCGGAGAAGGAGTTAAGAATTCTGGTCATGGACCGATTAGGCGTCGATCCAGCCGTTCAACCGTTGAAGTGCCAATTCCCTTTTGGAATTTTGTCGGATCCAGGCGCCTAGACATCATCAAGGTACCTTCTGAACATTCTATGAATGTTTTGATTATTGTATAGGTGTATTGACCGTTCCCGGGCTCCCATTTTTAAATTATTCTGCTGCGCCCGGGGAGCGGGATCCGGATCCGTCGCTGTGCCAACACTGGTATCAGAGTTTTGGCTCGGATCTGTAAATACACCATTTTGCGTGAATTGCATCAAAAATCTCATTTTTCAAAAAAAAAAAATGAATTTTTGCGGCGCGGCTCAACCAAATCGTCACCGCCGCGCGCGCCGCCGCCTGTTACCGCACGCACGTCATGCACCCGGCGTGCCTGCCGTGTGCACATCACGGCTGGTATCGCGGGTCCGATGCGTGCATGTTGCGGTGGGCGTTGAGCGCCTGTCGCACATGCCCCGTGCGCACACCGCGGCGGTCGTTGCGCCTGCTAGACAGTACCCATGCGCGCACGTTCCGCACGCTCGTGCGCACGCCCGCCCCCCCGGGCGGAGATGCGACGGTGGATTTCAAATTCTAGGGTTTTTCATGGCCTGTCCAGGGCGGCCCGAGAGGTTCTTGGGCCGATACTTGCTGTAGGGATTTTTGGTTGGACCAATATTAATTTTTAAAATTTTTGAGATATTGGACCTAAAATTGTTTTAAACCCAAAATTGAGGAAATTAAAATGATTAAATAATATTTTGTTTATAAAATATAATTTTGTTGGATAAAATCAAATTTGATTTGATTATTTTATTTATGTCAAGTTAATTGGATTAAGTGAATAGATAATGTTTGGGATGATCGAGAGCCATGCCCAATGTGTTAGGTGTATTCTAGGTTTTACTTTTCTTGGTTGTGATATTGTTGAAATCATATCAAAGTGGGCTAGGTTTATGGCCCGTTCCTACCCCTTTAAAATGTATCCCTATTTTCATGGATATTTAAAATGTAAATATTATATTTAGTGGGAGGAAAATTTTGAATATGGTGGAGATGATGATCAAAGATATTGAAGACCGAAATTGTAAAACTGGAAGCTTGTGTAATAGGATTGCATTTGCATACTGCATATCACCTAGGATTGGACCTAGATCCGTGCTTGACAACCACGGATCGCACAGCTCTCGCTTATCGATCATCCCAATTATATATGTGATATATGTCTATTGAATACGCAATTTTGATTTAAAATTATTGAGACCAAATTTAAAAATTAAAATCCCTCATTTTAAATTTGATTTAAAATTTATATCAAAATTAAAAGTTTCATTATTAAATTGAAGGAACTTAGTTTGTTGATAATTATGAGGAAATGTGACAAAACGTTATCTAAGGGAGTCCTTTATAGTCTGGCTTAAAAATGGCTTATATCGGCTAAGTCTCCCTGAGGGCGTTGCTTTGTTTAAGAGGTTGGTTTCTAAGTGGCACTTAGCCCCTCCAACCACTTGGAAGCACTCTTACAGAGTGTTAGCCATGACTTCTAAATTGATCATAAAACAAAAGTGTTGAGTTAAGCGTGCAAGGGTTAGAGCAGTATTGGGATGGGTGACCTCCTGGGAAGTTCTCGTACATCAAGCTGTTGACGTTGCGCCGCTTGATCTGGTTGGCCATGTGGGCTGTAAAAGTGTGATGCCAGATCTTAACGGGTAATACTATCTCTGCTGGGGATAGGGCCGGCGGTAGGGAAAGGGTGAGACTGATCTCTAAGGGAATTGAGACAGCACCAGCAGTTAGACACGCACCTCCCCTGACTCATGGGCCTAACAGCCCAACCCTAATGCACACAATAGGTGCACTCTGCTCTGCCACATTATAAGGAAATAAAGTTGCACCTTGGCTAACAGCTATAGCTTTTGGCCTAGTGGTAAGCGCTTGATCCTAACAAAAAGTTTATTCGATAAGATCATGAAGCTAAGGGAATTTAAATATTATTTAAAATTTCATACCTTCCATCAACAATGGGTGTACGTCGATGCTATCCACACACATAGCCCGACTCATATTATTGGAGGGGTTCTGTGTGCCGGAAAGTTGTACACGTCATTGACACTTGCTGTGAGTCGGATGGAACTCCCATGACGTTGGCTCATATTATTGGGAACGTTATGACGACCGTCCATTACAACTCAACATTGATGGGTCATCTTGACACGTGATAGTAATCGGTGTCATATTATTGGGCCTTTACTGGACGTGAGGTAAATGTATGGAGATTGCACCTGTTGCAATTGGGCTCTACCTTTTGAGGATCATGGTTGGCTGATATTATTGGGACCATGATTTCTTGATTGGACTCTGTGTACCCACTAAGGAAACTAGCTTTCTCGATTTCATTAGAGGGTGGTGAAATCATTAAAATAGTGGGAGGGTAATTCATAAAACTAAATGACCATGTTTTATGTCTTAGCGTTTTTCATGAATATTCAGTAATGCATGTCTGTTTTTTATTTTCAGTATAAAACTGCTTTCATTATGTCTTCGATCAAAAATCCACTTGCGGCTATACTGGATAGCAACAAGTTCATGGCTTAAACTACCAAGATTGGCTTCGAAATCCCAAGATGTCTTGATTCGGAGAAACTTCTCTACACGCTAGAGAAGAGCCCTCCAAAGGAAGCCCCTGCCAATGCCAGTCCCGAGCAGCTGACAAAATTGGAAAAATGGTGGGATGATGAGCTTAAGGCACGATGCTATATGATAGCATCTATGTCCAATGAATTGCAGCAGCGGTTTGAGAAGACGGAGTATGTTGCTGGCATACACCTTCATCTCAAAGAGCTATATGGGGAGAACTCTTGAACTGAGAGGTTCACTACTGTGAAGGAGCTCATGACGAGTCGCATGCGCGAGGGGACTTCGGTCCGCGAGCATTGCGTCCGTGTGATTGGGCTCATTGAGAAGCTAGTGGGCCTTGATATCACGCTTCCACATGAGCTGTATGTGGATCTGCTTCTCCTCTCCCTGCCTACTGCATTCGACCCCTTTGTGGTCAACTTCAACATGAACAAGATGGAGGCCACCCTTGAAGAGGTGGTAAACATGCTTGTCGTGTTCGAGGGGACCATAAAGAATGACAAGCCTGTCCTCCTTTTGAGCTCTTCTTCCTCTGCGAAGAAGGGGCCCAAACGTAAGGGTAAGAAGCATTCTGTCCCGGCGAAGGAGGGAAAGCCCGCCATGAAGCTCAAGGCAAGGGCTTTAAAGCCGAACAAATCTGAAGATGTTTGCCACCACTGCCAAAAGCCTAGGCACTGGAGGAGGAACTGTAAGAATTACCTCAAGCAGTTGCGAACTGCAAAAGATATGTTCTACATTGAAATAAATATTTCTCTTAACTCGACTTCTTGGGTACTTGATACCGGATATGGATCTCATATCTGTAATGACTTGCAGGTAATGACAAGAAGCCGGCGTCTTAGGGAGGGTGAGACCCACTTGAGGCTTGGTAACTGAGCAAGGGTTGCGGCCGAAGCTATTGGAGATGTTTATTTATTTCTTTCTCAAATTTTAAGTTGTTGTTGAGAAACGTTTTATTTGTTCCTGAATTAATAAAGAGCATTTTTTCCGTTTCTATGTTTGATAGTGATGGATATTCTTGTCGTTTTGCCAATTCGATTTGCAATATTTACAAGAATGAATGTTTAGTTGGAATTGAGGAACGCGAAAATGATCTATACGCCTTAAAATTTAGAGAAGTTCCAACTTGCGATGTGGAAACAAACACAAAAACAGTAAAAATGAAAAACGATAATCTGAACCCGGCACAACTTTGGCATGCTAGGCTAGGTCATATTTCCTTAAATAGAATGAACAAGTTGATTAGGAGGGACATGTTTCATATGTATGATTTTAACTCCTTACCAAATTGTGAATCCTGTCTCAAAGAAAAAATGACAAAATTGACTTCACGGACAAGCCTGAACGTACTCAAGGTCTATTGGATTTGATCCATACTGATGTGTGTGGCCCACTTAGCATTGGTACTAAGTCCGTTCACACCTATTTCATCACCTTTACCGATGATCACTCTAGGTATGAGTACTTGTACTTAATGAAGCACAAGTCTGAATCATTTGAAAAGTTCAAAGAAATCAAGGCTGAAGTAGAAAATCAATTGGGAAGGATTATTAAAACACTTCGATCCGATCGAGGTGGAGAATACTTGAGTGCCGAATTTCAATACTATCTTAAAGAGAATGAGATTCTCTCTCAGTGGACCCTTCCGACCACACCACAACTAAATGGTGTAGCAGAGCGTCGTAATCGAACCTTGATGGACATTGTTCGATCTATGATGAGCTTCACTGAACTTCCTATCTTGTTTGGGGCTATGCACTCGAAACAACGGTAATGTTGTTGAACAATGTCCACACCAAGGCAGTGGATAAAACTCCATATGAGATATGGATGGGCAAGCCACCCAAGTACTCGTACTTGAGGATTTGGGGATGTCCTGCTTACATGAAGCAGACAATGGAAGATAAGATGGATAACAGATCCATCTTATGCTACTTCATTGTCTATCCAAAGAATTCTATTGGATACTGCTTCTACTATCCAAATGAAACAAAAGTGTTTGTTTCAAGAAATGCCACTTTTCTGAAAAAGGAATTTCTACTTGATAGAAAAGGCAAGATAGTAGAACTCGAAGAGGTTCGAGAACCAACTGAAGTACCAAGTGAATATCCCGCACCTCAAGGGCCAATCCTTGATATGGACACACCTAGGAGATCTGAAAGGGTTCCTAGGGCTCCTGTTAGATATGGTTTCCTCCTTAAAGATGATCAAAGTGATCAAACTATAATTTCTACTTGATAGAAAAGGCAAGATAGTAGAACTCGAAGAGGTTCGAGAACCAACTGAAGTACCAAGTGAATATCCCGCACCTCAAGGGCCAATCCTTGATATGGACACACCTAGGAGATCTGAAAGGGTTCCTAGGGCTCCTGTTAGATATGGTTTCCTCCTTAAAGATGATCAAAGTGATCAAACTATTGGATGTGATCCAAGAACCTTCAAGAAGGCAATTTCGGATGCTGATTCTAATTTTTGGCTTGAAGCAATGCAATCTGAGATTGAATCAATGCATTCGAACCAAGTCTCTCGTGAATCATCTCGAAGGAATAGTTCCTATTGGGTGTAAATGGATATACAAGAGAAAACTTGGGCCTGATGGTAAGGTACTGACCTACAAGACGCGACTGGTTACACTCACAGACAAGGTGTTGACTATGATGAAGCTTTTTCACCAGTCGTAATGTTCAAGTCAATTAGAATCCTGCTATCCATAGCCGCATGGTACGACTATGAGATATGTCAAATGGATGTGAAAACTGCGTTCCTTAATGGAAACATTAAGGAAGAGATCTACATGACGCAGCCTGAGGGTTTCACATCTGTAGAAAGTGAGCATAAAGTATGCAAACTTCAGAGATCGATCTACGGTCTCAAGCAAGATCGAGAAGTTGGAACCTGAGATTGATGAAACAATTAAAAAATTTGGTTTCTTCAAGAATCCCGAGGAGCCATGTGTATATAATAAGGTAGTTAAGAATGTTGTGACCTTCTGTTTACTTTATGTTAATGACATTCTACTCGTTGGGAATGATGTAGGAATGCTGCAGTCAACTAAAGTATGATTGCCTAGTAGATTATCTATGAAGGACATGGGTGAAGCATCCTATATTCTAGGAATACAGATCTATAGATATAGATCGAAAAGAATGATCGGACTCACCCAAGCGACCTACATCGATACCATACTTAAGCGGTTCTCTATGGAAGAGTCCAAGAGAGGACACCTATCTATGTGCCACGGGTCACTTTATCTAAGTCTATGTGTCCGAAGACTGATGAGGAGATAGAGAGTATGACACATGTGCCATATGCCTCGGTAATAGGTAGTATTATGTATGGTATGATCTCGACTAGACCGAATGTCGCATATGCTCTGAGTGTCACGAGCCGCTACCAAGCCAACCCCGGCCAAATGCATTGGAAAGCTGTGAAAAATATTCTTAAGTACTTACGAAGGACTAAGAATATGTTCATGGTCTATGGGGGTGGTTAACTGAAATTGGAAGGCTACACTAATTCTAGCTTCCAATGCGACGTGGACGATTCAAAGTCAAACTCTAGATTTGTATTCATGCTCAATGGTGGTGCTGTCTCTTGGAAGAGTTCCAAGCAAGACACCATCGCGGATTCAACCATTGAGGCAAAGAGGCGGTTTGGATGAGGAATTTCGTCCAAGATTTGGGCGTGATTCCTGAAGGAGTTGGTCCAGTCCCGATGTATTGTGACAACACGGGTGCCGTTCCGCAAGCAAAGAAACCTAGGTCTCACCAAAGATCCAAACATATACTGAGGAAATACCACATAATCTTGGATATTATGGCTAGAGGTGACATAGCAGTTGAGAGAGTCGCCTCTGTAGACAACATTGCTGATCCACTTAAAGCCCTTGCCAGGACCGTTGTTTGAAAAACATCGCGAAGCAATGGGACTACGTCTCATGATTAGTTGGCTTTAGGGCAAGTGGGAGATTGTTAGAGTAGGGCCAACTTGTGGCATGTGGGTTCTTGTTGACCCTATGTAAAACGATCTTTATTTATGAAATTTGCATTCTTTTAGGACATTATTTATCTTCATTATTATGATTACAATTGTTGGATAAAGACCTTGAATGCACTATAGTGTATGTTAGATGTGATAGTGGATTTGATTGCTATCATGAAACACATCTAATAGTCACTGTGTATCCAAAATTTGTTCCTAATCGATTGGGCTATCCAGAAGAGGATAAGGATTGCCCGAGCTTGAGACTATCATCTTCAATGCAAAGTACTTTCATTGGTAGAGAACATAGTGATGTTCTGAGCATGCAGATGGATAGTGACCTGGTGATCTATCGAACTACCCTCGTTCGGACTTTCCAAGTGGTTATCATTTGTCGAGTGGATTAAGTCTGAGGTATTGGTTGTATAGATTAGTCCTTATTACTCAAAACGTCATTGAGACTCTACATGATAGGTGCATCATTTTGACCCGTTTACCGACTCAGTTGGGGTCATCAGGTGGCGGGGTTGGGTGAGGTCCCGATGCATGTAGGAGTCGATGCTTCATTCTCTAGGATTCACTGCTCGCCCTTGTGCATGGATATCCTATGTTATTTGAGGAGATAATAGTGTGACAAATCTCTGGCCAGAGTACTAGATGTTTTTTAGGTAAATGAGTTTACCTAGTAACACATGCGATCTCACTATTTGATCTCCAAGATGTATGCATGGTTATTAGATCTCTAGCGACTCTCGATTTATCAATGGTCGTTGATCTTATCAGGAATTTGAGTTGAAAGGATCGTACTGTACGCTAACCATGACCAACTGGTTCTTGCAGACACTATCAGTGCTACCTAGGGGATCATGGGTCGATGTTGCTAGACGCTTTACCATGATTCGATGGGTAAGTCCGAAAATGTGTTTTCAGAGTCACAAATGTTGTGATCCCACGGCTAGTTGTATCCCTGAACCATTATGGGTCACACAAGTACTGGTTTCCCAATTCCCGTATGGATATGATATTCAAAGTGTTGAGTATAGTAGGAGGAAGGTTGGGAGTATGACTTCCTAAAAGTATCTAAGGGAGTATGACTTCCATATTTAGCTAATGAGAGTAAACCTGTCATATATAGATTTAGTGGTCCAAAAATTCGATTTTGCATCATAATGATCAGTTTTGTAAACTGAGCACATCGGTGATATCTGATCATCGATCGGATTATGATGAGACCACAATTGAGGGAGTCGAAACAAATGTTCACAGTTTGAATTGAACCGAATGTTCACTGTTTGAGTTGAACTGAATGTTCACAGTTTGAGTTGAACCGAATTTTCACTGTTTTGTTCAAATCAAACTCTATTACTCAATCTATAAATATGGCAATGAGGAGACACTTTCGAAAGAGAGAAAGAAAAACACCAAAAGCTATTCAGCAAACTCGTCCCCTCTCCCTTCTTCCCTCGTCGTGGCCGCCCGCCATCGACGACGTCGGAATTTTTTCCGACCATCTCGGCGAGGAGATTCCGTTCGTGAAATTTTCGTCGGTTTTCTAGTGCAAACCGGCGAAGGAGTTGAGATTCTGGTCGTGGATCGGATTAGGCATCGATCTAGCCGTTCAATCGTTGAAGTTCCAATTCCCTCGTGGAATTGGTCAGAGCCAGGCGCCTAGACGCCATCAAGGTATCTTATGAACATTCTATGAATGTTTTGATTATTGTATAGGTGTATTGACCGTTCCCGGGCTCCCATTTTAAAATTATTCCGCTGCGTCCTAGGAATGGGATCCGGATCCGCCGTTGCGCCAACAGAGAAAACTTGATCAGGATCTTGGCCAAGCTGGATGCTTATGAGAGAGATGAAGCAGCTGGCTGTATGATATCTGTGAAAAGTTTGACGATCTCGAGGCAACCTCACAGATGCAGTTAGAGGAAGACTCCTGTAGTGAAAGAAGCAACCGGCTGGAAGGAAACCAGTTGGGGAACAAGTTCAGAGTTCAGGAGTGTTCAAGAGCAGGAAAGAACAGAACAAGAGCAGCTGAGTACAGAAGCAGATGACAAGAGCAAATTAGAAATCAACTCGAAGATCAGCTCAAGAGCAGTTGCAGACAAGAGAAGTAAAGTTGAAGATGAAACCCGCTCGATGTAAAGACCAGCTTAGTGCAAACCAGAACGAAGAAAAGCTGGCAAGCTGGTTGAGGTCAAACCAGCCTGGATAGCGTGACAAATGCTATCACGCCTACAAGCAAAACAATTTGAATACAAGACTATACGAGGATTTCTTTTCAGTATTCAAATCGATTTGCTCGTAATGTCAAATCAGTGCAGTGATCACATGCTTAAATTGAAGAAAATCCTGCAACGCATTAAAAGAAAAATGACGCAAAGTACAATAGTGTCAGAAGACTTTAGCGACTACTACTTTGTGTCAAACAGACAAATATCCGCATCAAGCTATATATCAAGAGCAGAGCACAATCAGGAGATGATGCGAGAGCAAGAGTGAGAACAAGTGAAGAGCGAAGTGTTGTGCAAATCAGAAATGTAAAACGGAAGAACGCACAACACAGGCTCTGGGAAGACATTGTAAAACCATCCCGGACAAGAGCACTTCCCAGTGTGTGAGATTTTATCTTCGAGAGATTAGCATACACTACAAATCTCATACACGATTCATTCACATATATTTGAGAGAGCTGACTAGATTACCTGGGTGAATAAAAAACAAAAGCACTTCCTTGTAGTCTTTTTACAGAGACGTTAACAAGTCTATGTTGTCTTTCGCACTTGAGACGTTAAAGAAGTGTATGTAGCCTTTCTCACTGAGGCAGTAAAGAAGTGATTTATATGCATGCAGCTTGCGGGCTGGTGGACAGTGGTGGCTAGGAGTTCTTGCGGCTGTTGGTCGTAGGATCGGGTTGCAGCGGGGGCCTTCCCGATTGTGGAAGAAGGGGAGACGTAGGAGATTCAGCTCCGAACTTCCATAAACAAATCGCAGCATATCGTTTTACAGCTTTCTGCATTTACATTCATATGCATAGCATATTTAACAATCGAGATGGAAACTGTAAATGAGATTTCGATTATAAGAGTTCAGTTTGAGTTGTTTCCATATGATTTTATTTCATTACTCAATTTGTATCTCGGTGCAATTAATATTCAAGAAGACTGAGCTATTGTAGCTCAAGTTACAAACAAACTCGATCGTATACGCTGAACCAGTCGAAGAGCTGCTGATGCTTTTTATGTGATCCGGTTCCCATGTTGCGTGATGGTTTTCCGATGAATTTTTAAAATTATATGCAACTTGAGGACTAGGCGTCTTAGGCTGTGTGAGAAAGCCTACTAGAGTTGTATGAGAACTCATGAGACACCCTCTTAAATCGATCCTAACAATATGCATTAATCATTAGCAAATATGGAGGAATACAATAACCATAAAAAAGTGGAACAAATAATCCAAGTACATAAACTCCTCCCAATTGACACACGAGGGATACCAGCTGAAATGCTTCAGAACAATCGGGTGATGAAACAGTTGAACCTCTGATATGGTTCATAATTTCTAATTTAGTACCAATTTATGTTATAATACATTTTCATGTCTAGTATTTTTGTGACGCGCTAGTCAATCGATTTACAAAACAATCTCGAAAGTATGAGGGAAAAACGTGCAACTTTTTTCAATTTTTAGAAATTTAAAAGAAAACATACTCTTCAGGGGTGGTTGTGCAATAAAAGAAATTATTCAGCTCACGCACGGGAAAGCAGATCAGGGAATTGCGATGATAAGAACTGATGATAATTACCTAAGTTGATTTCACACGGGCTGGGAAATGATAATTGTAATAAGGTTGTTTGGACGTTTATCACAAAACAGCTCGCGGGCTTTTAGAGTAAATCAGATCGTAAAACAGCTTCTGGGCTGTAACAGCCTAGAACGAAATAGATTGGAGTACGAATACTAACATAGAAATATTTTAATACAAATGGTTCAAAATCAGTTTAGAAACAATACGAACTGAAATGGTCTATTACAACTATGTTCACAAAAGAGATACGGCATGTAGTAGCACGGAAACGCTGGCCCATCGATAAACACACATCCTCGATCTGTTCCAGCTCGCGCTACCCAGCTCTCAAGGAACCTCCTCACTTGCAACCATGAAAGCTAGTGAGCCTAGGGGCTCAGCAGGTAAATCCGGTAATAGAAAAGCTCCACACATACTATAAATAGGATTTAACATAAAGGAAGTAAACATTAAACATTTCTTAAAATTAGGGGTTATAAAACTAACCCAATAAACTTTTTTGTATGAGATGTGGCACAGAAGATCTCCTTAGATCGGGTCGCTTGATCAAGCTATTACGATATCAGGCTCTGGGGAATAAATCCCAAACTTTACTATGTGAAGGGGTATATAGGTTCACCAACCCATAATCCTGGTCCTTCCTGTTTAAAGGTGTACACTGGTGTTGGCATACGGTGGCGGATCCGGATCCCACTTCCCGGGGGCGCAGCGGAAATTAAAATTGGCCCGAAAAGTGTTCAATACATTCAAAATAAATCTACAAACATACATAGGGTGTTCGTAGATAGTCACCTTGCTGGCGTCTAGGCGTCTGGCTCCAACCAGATTTACAAGAAAACTGGCTCTTCACGGTAGGCGGCGATAGATCCTCCAATCAGGTCCACGACCGAAAATGATCTTTCTCCAATCAGCCTGCACTAGAAAACTGATGGATTTTTCCATGGACGGAATCACCTCGAAAAACTGATCGGAACAAGTCTGATTGCACGACGGCGGGCGGCGGCGATCGGCGGTGACTGGCGGCGGTGGGCGGCGGCCGTGCGTGAGGTTGAGGGAGAGGGGCGGCCGATTTTGCTATGGAGGCTAGGGTTATGAGTTGATTAGTGATTAATTGTAGCCCTAGACCAACTTAAGTTAATAAGGATGGTACATGGGCTTGAACCGGCCCATTGGACCTGGGGCGGGCCCAGTCCAATATATGAACGTTCGGTTCATTTAAATCACTGCGGTTTCATCATAACTCTGATCGACGATCAGATCGGACCGATAGATTCAGTTTCCAAAACTGAATATCATGATGCGAAAAACAATTTTTCAGATTACCTAGTCCAAATGACAGTTTTGCCCCTCAACAGTGGGAAATCGCAATTTCACCCCTGTTGAGTTTTAGGAAGTCGCACTCCCTAAAATCCTCTTCCTATGCTCAACACATTGAGCTCAGTTTCCGTGCGGGAATCAAGAGTCCAGTACTTGTGTGACCCTCAATGGTTCAGGGATACAGCTAGCCGTGGTCCCACAACCATTGTGGCTCCGAAATCATAATTTTGGACTTTCCCAACGGATCATGGTAAAGCGCCTAGCAACATCGCGCCATGATCCCCTAGGTATCACTGATAGTGCCTGCAAGAACCAGTTGGTCGTGGTTAGCGTACAGTACGGTCCTTTCAACACATATATCCCGATCAGATCAACGACCATTGGTAAATCGAGAGTCGCTAAAGATCCGATAGCTATGCATACATCTTGGAGATCGAATAGTGACATCACGAGTGTTACTAGGTAAACCCATTTACCTAAAACAATTCTAGTACTCTGGCCAGAGATTTATACACTATTATCTCCTCAGATAGCATAGGATATCCACGCATGTAAGCGAGCGGTGAATCCTAGACAACGAAGCATCGACTCCTACATGCATCGGGACCTCACCCAATCCCGCCGCCTAATGACCCCAAGTGAGTCGGCAAACGGGTCAAAGTGAGACGCCTATCATGTAGAGCCATCAATGACGTTTCGAGTAGTGAGGACTAATCAGTACAACCAAGACCTCGGACTTATCCACTCGACAAATGGTAACCACTTGGAAGTCCGAACGAGGGTAGTTCGATAGATCACCAGGTCACTATCCATCTGCATGCTCAGAACATCACAATGTTCCCTACCAATGAAACATGGTACTTCGCATCGCAGATGCTAGTCTCAAGCTCGGGCGGCCTTATCCTCATTTTGACGGCCCAATCGACTAGGAACGAATTCAGAATACACAGTGACTATTAGATGTGTTTTATGATAGCCATCATATCCACTATCACATCTAACATACACTATGGTGCATTCTAGGTCTTTATCCAACACAATTGTTAACATTATAATCATAATGAAAATAAAGAATGCCATAAAGAAATGCGAATATCATATATAAAGATTGTCATATACAAGAGTCTATAAAACCCACACGCCACAAGTTGACTAGTTGGGCATCTACTCTAACAATCTCCCACTTGCCCTATAGCCAACTACTCATCAAACGCAGTCCCATTGTTTCGCGTTGTTTTTCAAACAAAGGTCTGGCAAGGGCTTCGTAAGTGGATCAACAATGTTGTCCCCAGAGGCGACTCTCTCAACTGCTATGTCACCTCTAGCCACAATATCCCGGATTATGTGGTATTTCCTCAGTATATGTTTGGATCTTTGGTGAGACCTAGGCTCCTTTGCTTGTGCAACGACACCCGTGTTGTCGCTGTACACCGGGACTGGACCAACTCCACCAGGAATGACGCCCAACTCTTGGACGAAATTTCTTATCCAAACCGCCTCCTTAGCAGCAGCTGATGCTGCAATGTACTCAACCTCAGTGGTTGAATCCGCGATGGTGTCTTGGTTGGAACTCTTCCAAGAGAAAGCACCACCATTGAGCATGAATACAAATCCAGAGGTAGACTTCGAATCATCCACGTCACATTGGAAGCTATAATCAGTGTAGTATTCCAATTTCAGTTCACCACCCCCATAGACCATGAACATATTCTTAGTACTTCGCAAGTACTTAAGAATATCCTTCACACCCTTCCAATGCAATTGGCCGGGGTTTTCCTGGTAGCGGCTCGTGACACTCAGAGCATATGCGACATCCGGTCTAGTTGAGATCATGCCATACATAATACTATCTATTGCCGAGGCATATGGAACACGTGCCATACTTTCTATCTCCTCATCAGTCTTTGGATACATAGACTTAGATAGAGTGACCCCGTGGCTCATAGGTAGGTGTTCTCTCTTGGACTCTTCCATAGAGAACCGCTTAAGTATGGTATCGATGTAGGTAGCTTGGGTGAGTCCGAGCATCCGTTTCGATTTATCCCGATAGATCTGTATTCCAAGAATATAGGATGCTTCACCCATGTCCTTAATCGAGAATCTACTAGACAACCATACTTTAGGTTACTGCAGCATTCCTACATCATTCCCAATGAGTAGAATGTCATCAACCTAAAGTACAAGGAATGTCACAACGCTTTTAAATACATTCTTATATACACATGGCTCCTCGGGATTCTTGATGAAACCAAATTCCTTAATTGTTTCATCGAATCTCAGGTTCCAACTCCTCGATGCTTGTTTGAGATCGTAGATCGATCTCTGAAGTTTGCATACCTTATGCTCATTTCCTACAGATGTGAAACCCTCAGGCTGCGTCATATCAATCTCTTCCTTAATGTTTCCATTAAGGAACGCAGTTTTCACATCCATTTGCCATATCTCATAGTCGTACCATGCGGCTATGGCCAGTAAGATTCTAATCGACTTGAACATTGCGACTGGTGAAAATTTTTCATCACAGTCAACACCTTTCCTTTGAGTGTAGCCTTTCACGACCAGTCGTGCCTTGTAGGTCATTACCTTACCATCAGGCCCAAGTTTCCTCTTGTATACCCATTTACACCCAATAGGAACAATTTATTCGGGAGGGTTAACAAGATTCCAAACTTGGTTCGCATGCATTGAGTCAAACTCAGACTGCATTGCTTCAAGCCACAAATTGGAATCAGCATCGGAAATTGCCTCCTTGAAAGTTCTTGGATCAGATCCAACAACTTGATCACCTTGATCATCTTCAAGGAGAAAAACATATCTCTCAGGAGCCCTAGGAACCCTTTCGGATCTCCTAGGTGCGACCATTTCTGGTACTGGCTCTGGAGGTGCGAGAGACTCACATGGTACTTCATTTGATTCTCGAACCTCTTCGAGTTTCACTATTTTGCCCTTTCTATCAAGTAGAAATTCCCTTTCCATAAAGGTGGCATTTCTAGAAACAAACACTTTTGTTTTTTTGGGATAGTAGAAGTAGTATCCAATGGAATTCTTTGGATACCCAACGAAGTAACATAAGATGGATCTCGTATCCAGCTTATCTCCCACTGTCTGCTTCACGTAAGCAGAACATCCCCAAATCCTCATGTATGAGTATTTGGGTGGTTTGCCCATCCACATCTCATATGGAGTCTTATCCACTGCCTTGGTGTGGACATTGTTCAACAACATTACGCAGTTTCGAGCGCATAGCCCCAAAACGAGGTAGGAAGCTCAGTGAAGCTCATCATAGATCAAACCATGTCCATCAAAGTTCGATTACGACGCTCCGCTACACCATTGAGCTGTGGTGTGGCCGGAGGGGTCCACTGTGCGAGAATCCCATTCTCTTTCAAATAGTCTTGAAATTCAGCACTCAAGTATTCACCCCCTCGATCGGATCGAAGTGCTTTAATACTTTTGCCCAACTGATTTTCTACTTATCATAAATCAAACCATGTCCATCAAAGTTCGATTACGACGCTCCGCTACACCATTGAGCTGTGGTGTGGCCGGAGGGGTCCACTGTGCGAGAATCCCATTCTCTTTCAAATAGTCTTGAAATTCAGCACTCAAGTATTCACCCCCTCGATGTGTGACCTAGTACCAATACTAAGCGGACCACACACATCAGTATGGATCAAATCCAACAGGCCTTGGGCACGTTCAGGCTTGCCCTTGCCTTGATTTTTAGTCATCTTTCCCTTGAGACAAGATTCACAAGTCGGTAGGGAGTTAATGTCTGACAGATCAAACATGCCACTCCTAACTAACTTGTTCATCCTACTTAGAGAAATATG
>KQ994045.1:112376-125822 GCA_001598015.1 Dorcoceras hygrometricum
GAAAGGACCGTACAGTACGCTAACCACGACCGACTGGTTCTTGCAGGCACTATCAGTGATACCTAGGGGATCATGGGGCGATGTTGCTAGACGCTTTACCATGATCCGTTGGGTAGGTCCGGAATTGTGATTCCGGAGTCACAATGGTTGTGGGCCCACGGCTAGCTGTATCCCTGAACCATTGAGGGTCACACAAGTACTGGATTCGAAACTCCCACACGGATACTCAGCTCAATGTGTTGAGCACGAGAAGAGGATTTCGGGAAGTGTGACTTCCTAAAAGTCAACTGGGGGTCAAACCGGGATTTGACTCTGTTGAGGGGCAAAACGGTCATTTTGCTATTTAGGGTTAGATGAACTGAAAAATTGTTTTTCACATCATAACATTCAGTTTTGGAAACTGAGTCGATCGGTCCGATCTGATCGGCGATCGGAGTTACGATGAAGTCGCAGCGATTTATATCGTCATTTGGACCCGGGCCCGTTGGACCGGCCCAAGTCCAAATTTAAGTCTATATATGTCTAGACTTAGTTGAGAGACTTAAGCATTACAATTCATTAGTCACTAAACCTAACCCTAAGCACTAGCCGCCTCTCCCTCCCTCTCTCTCGCCGCCGCCGCCGCCGCCGTGCGCCGCCGCCGCCGCCGCAACTTCGCCGGAATTCGTTCCGGCCTAGTTTTTCGTGGAGAATCCGATCGTGCCGATCTCGTCAGGACTTCTAGTGCAGTCTGACGAAGGAGCCTCGAGTCTGGTCGTGGACCGGATTGACGAATCTACCGCAATCAACCGAGAAGCGCCGGGTTCTTGAAACACCGGTTGGAGCCAGGCACAAGTGCCAGACAGGTGACCTGCTAAACACCCTATGTATGTTGATACGTAGAATTGATTGAATTTTTGTATTGATCGCATCCCGGTACTCTATTTTATTCTTCCGCTGCCTGCCGGGGTGCGGATCCGGACCAATTCCAACATCACTCCTAACTAACTTGTTCATCCTACTTAGAGAAACATGACCTAGCCTAGCGTGCCAAAGTTGTGCTGGGTTCAAGTTATCGTATTTCCTTTTAATCGTTGTTGTATGTGTTTCGACATCGCGAGTTGGAATGTCTTTTAATTTTAAGGTGTATAAATCGTTTTCGCGTTCCCCAATTTCAATTAAACATTCATTCTTGTAAATATTGCAAATCGAGTTAGCAAACATACAAGAATATCCATCACTATCAAGCATAGAAACAGAAATAATGTTCTTTATTAATTCGGGAACAAACAAAACGTTTCTCAATAACAACTTAAAATCAGAAGACAAAAATAAATAAACATCTCCTATAGCTACTGCAGCAACTCTTGCTCCATTGCCCAGCCTCAAGTGGGTCTCACCCTCTCTAAGACGTCGGCTTCTTGTCATCACCTGCAGATCATTGCAGATATGAGATCCACATCCGGTATCAAGTACCCAAGAAGTCGAATTAAGAGACATATTTATTTCGATATAGAATATACCTTTTGCAGTTCGCAACTGCTCGAGGTACTCCTTGCAGTTCCTCCTCCAATGCCCAGGCTTGTGGCAGTGGTGGCAAACATCCTCAGACTTGTTTGGCTTGGAAGCCTTTGCCTTTGGCTTCTTAGTGGGTTTTTCCTCCTTCGCAGGGGCAGAACGCTTCTTACCCTTGCGTCTGGGCCCCTTCTTCACAGAGGAAGAAGAGCCCATAAGGAGGACGGCCTTGTCCTTCTTTATGGTTCCTTCAAACACTACAAGCATGTTAACCACCTCTTCAAGGGTGGCTGCCAGTTTGTTCATGTTGAAGTTGACCACAAAGGGGTCGAATGCAGCAGGCAGTGAGAGGAGAAGCACATCCACAGACAGCTCGTGTGGAAGTGTGATATCAAGGCCCGACAGCTTTTCAACGAGCCCAATCATACGAACCCCATGCTCGCGGACCAAAGTCCCATCGAGCATGCGGCTCGTCATAAGCTCCTTGACAGCCGTGAACCTCTAATGTCTAGAGTTCTCCCCATACAGTTCCTTGAGATGAAAGAGTATGTCAGCAGCATACTTTGTCTTCTCAATGCGCCGTTGCACTTCGTTGGACATCGCCGCCATCACATAGCATCGAGTCTTAAGCTCGTCGTCCCACCATTGTTTAAGCGTAACCAGCTCTTCAGGGCTGATATCGGCAGGGGCTTCCTTCGGAGGGCTCTTCTCTATCGTATAAAGAAGTTTCTCCGAAGCCAACACAATGTTGAGATTTCGAAGCCAGTCTTGGTAGTTCAGACCGGTGAACTTGTTGCTATCCAGTATAGCAGCGAGTGAGTTTTTGATCGAAGACATTATAAATACAGTTATACTGAAAAGAAAACAGACATACATTACTAATTATATATGAAATAACGCTAAGACATAAAACAAGGTCATTTAGTTTTATGAATTACCCTCCCACTATTTTAACGATTTCACCACCCTCTAATGAAATCGGGAAAGCAAGTTTCCTTAGTGGGTACACGGAGCCCAATCAAGCGATCATGGTCCCGAATAATATCAGCCAACCATGACCCCCAAAAGGTAGTTTCCAATTGCAACTGGTGCAACCTCCATGTATTCACCTCACGTCCAGTAAGGGCCCAATAATATGACGCCGTTTACTATCACGTGTCAAGATGACCCATCAATGTTGAGTCGTGAAGGACGGTCCCTTAACGTCCCCAATAATATGAGCCAACTAAAAAGGAGTTCCAACCGACTGACAACAATTGTCAATGATGTGGACAGCTTTCCGACATACATAACCCCCTCAATAATATGAGCCGGGCCATGTATGCGGGTAGCATCGGCGTACACCCATTGTTGATGGAAGGTAGGGATAATTTAAACAGATTTAAATTTCCTAAGTTTATCGAATAAACTTTTAATCTTGATATTAGTTTTAAATCGTATTTAAAACGAGAGATTTTATTTTTTTGAAAAATTTGGTCTCATGCAATTTTAAATCAAAATTTAAAACATGCGGATTCATCATATATATCAAATATATAACTAACTTTGGGATGATCGATCGCGAGAGCTATGCGGTCCGTGGTTGCCAATCACGGACCTGGGTCCAATCCTAGGTGAAATGCAATATGCAATGCAATCCTATTACAATTGCTTCCGGTTTTACAGATCTTCGGTCTTCAATATCTTTGATCGTCATCGGGCCACCATCTTCAAATGTCCTCCCACTAAGTCTAGTAATTTACAATTAAATTTTCATGACACATAAGGGATACAATTTTAAGGGGTGGGAACGGGCCACAAACAGACTCACTTTATAAAATGATAATCAATAATATATTACAACCGAAATCGCAAAACCTAAAGCATACACCTAACACATTGGGCACGGCTCTCGATCATCCCAAACATTCAATCAATCTAATTAATATGCATATATATAAATAATCAAATTATTTAGCACAAAATCATATTTTAATCATAAAATCGCATTTTATAATAAAATCGCATTTTGTCGATAAAATCATATTTTAATCAACAAAATCATATTTTAATTATAAAATCATATTTTACAACTAAAATCATATCTTGCAATTTTAATTGCATCATGTTGGGCTTAAAACAATTTTAGGCCCAAAATCTCAAAAATTTCAAAATCGACCAAAATTGGCCCGATATCAAATATCGGCCCAAAAACTTGCCCCCCCGGCGGGGGCCCGCCGCCACCAAATCGCGCGCGGCAGCGACCACCGCACAATGCAATGCGCGACCAGCGCATCTTCGCGCGCCATTGCTTCGACCACCGTGCAACCCGTGCGCATGATCAGTGAGCAACGGCCGGCCATCATGCAACAATTTGCACGGCCAGCGCGCGGCGCAGCGGCCGACCAATCGCGCAACAGGTGCGCGACTCAAGCGTCGGCCACGCAGCATCGGTCGCGCAACATGCGCGGCCATCGCGCGTTGGGGCGCCGCCATGCGCGGCGGCGCCACGGCCATCTTCAACAATTTTTTTTGTTTTTTCAATTCTGAAATTCAAGATTCGATACAATTATGGCAATAATGTATTGAAGGATCCGAGACTGAGCTCTGATACCACCGTTGGCATACGATGGCGGATCCGGATCCCACTTCCCGGGGGCGCAGCGAAAATTAAAATTGGCCCGGAAAGTGTTCAATACATTCAAAATAAATCTAAAAGCATACATAGGGTGTTCTTAGATAGCACCTTGCTGGCGTCTAGGCGCCTGGCTCCAACCAGATTTACAAGAAAACTGGCTCTTCACGGTAGGCGGCGGTAGATCCTCCAATCAGGTCCACGACCGGAAGCGATCTTCCTCCAATCAGCCTGCACTAGAAAGCTGATGGATTTTGACACGCACGGAATCACCTCGAAAAACTGATCGGAACAAGTCCGATTGCACGACGGCGGGCGGCGACCGGCGGCGGTGGGCGGCGGCCGTGCGTGAGGTTGAGGGAGAGGGGCGGCCGATTTTGCTATGGAGGCTAGGGTTAAGAGTTGATTAGTGATTAATTGTAGCCTTAGACCAACTTAAGTTAATGAGGATGGTACATGGGCTTGAACCGGCCCATTGGACCTGGGGCGGGCCCAGTCCAATATATGAACGTTCGGTTCATTTAAATAACTGCGGTTTCATCATAACTCCGATCGACGATCAGATCGGACCGATAGACTCAGTTTCCAAAACTGAATATCATGATGCGAAAAACAATTTTTCAGATTACCTAGTCCAAATGACAGTTTTGCCCCTCAACAGTGGGAAATCGCAATTTCACCCCTGTTGAGTTTTAGGAAGTCGCACTCCCTAAAATCCTCTTCCTATGCTCAACACATTGAGCTCAGTTTCCGTGCGGGAATCAAGAGTCCAGTACTTGTGTGACCCTCAATGGTTCAGGGATACAGCTAGCCGTGGTCCCACAACCATTGTGGCTCCGAAATCATAATTTTGGACTTTCCCAACGGATCATGGTAAAGCGCCTAGCAACATCGCGCCATGATACCCTAGGTATCACTGATAGTGCCTGCAAGAACCAGTTGGTCGTGGTTAGCATACAGTACGGTCCTTTCAACACATATATCCCGATCAGATCAACGACCATTGGTAAATCGAGAGTCGCTAAAGATCCGATAGCTATGCATACATCTTGGAGATCGAATAGTGACATCACGAGTGTTACTGGTAAACCCATTTACCTAAAACACTTCTAGTACTCTGGCCAGAGATTTATACACTATTATCTCCTCAGATAGCATAGAATATCCACGCATGTAAGCGAGCGGTGAATCCTCGACAACGAATCATCGACTCCTACATGCATCGGGACCTCACCCAATCCAAAGTCCGAACGAGGGTAGTTCGATAGATCACCAGGTCACTATCCATCTGCATGCTCAGAACATCACAATGTTCCCTACCAATGAAACGTGGTACTTCACATCGCAGATGCTAGTCTCAAGCTCGGGCGGCCTTATCCTCATTTTTACGGCCCAATCGACTAGGAACGAATTCAGAATACACAGTGACTATTAGATATGTTTCATGATAGCCATCATATCCACTATCACATCTAACATACACTATGGTGCATTCTAGGTCTTTATCCAACAAAATTGTTAACATTATAATCATAATGAAAATAAATAATGCCATAAAGAAATGCGAATATCATATATAAAGATTATCATATACAAGAGTCTATAAAACCCACACGTCACAAGTTGGCTAGTTGGGCATCTACTCTAACAACTGGTTCGTTAGCCAGCATCCAAACCCTTCCTATACTGGCCGTATGTTATCTTTGCCACCGATCATGAAACTACTTTAATATATATGGCATGGAGACTTCTGTCATTCCTCCTTCTTCACCTTGCCATAAATCTTTAAAACCTTTGAAATAACAGGTCACACACAAACGGTTGACTTTGATAAAATAAAACTCCATTTTTCATTTGAAAGGTTGCTGGGTGTACGACAGAACACAGTTCTAGAAGTTTTGAAATCAGCTCATGATATAAAACAGATCGTAAGCATAAAACAGTTTTGACTGAGAAAAATAGAAAACTCGGAGAAGAAAATAGCTTACGAGCGTAAAATAGCTCGAAGAAGAAAACAACTCATGAGCGTAAAACAGCTCGGAGTAGAGCAGCACGTGAGCGTACTGGTTCAGAATAGAAAATCAGCTCTGGGCTGTTTGGTCAAATAAAGTCAACTCATACCAGACAATCAGATCGCGGCAAACTGGATTACAATGGTCAAACAAAGTCAACTCAGATCGGGCAATCAGTTTGCAAACAGACTGGACAATCATGTCGCAAGCAGACTGGACAATGAAATCAGATCACGTGTTCAGAACAGCTGAAGGAAAGAAACAAATCACGAGAGTAAAACCTTAAAACTGTTTGGAGAAGTTTGAACAGATTAGCTGAGCTTATAAAATCAGAACAGGGTTCTAGTTAGACCAGCTTGCCAATCAGCTCAGAACCTCATCCTTAGTCATCCAGCACGAGTACTAAAAACAATTTGGATAAGTTTGAACAGATTAACTGAGCTTATCAATCAGAACATCGTTCTAATTAGACCAGCTTTGCCTATCAGCTCAGAACCTCATTCTTAGCCATCCAGCACGAGTACTGAAAAAATCTTGGAGAATTTTGATCAGATTAGCTAAGCTTATCAGATCAAAACAACGCTCTAACTAGACCAGCTCTACCTATTAGCTCAGAACCTCATCCTCAATCATTCAGCACGACTTATTCTCTTGAAACATGCGGAGAACTCTACTTTAAATCTACCTTCATACAACCTAGAATTTTTAAAGAGACGACAACTCAACTATCACATAAACTCTTCTGTCAAATATTTGAGAACTTAAAACCATTTCGAAACCGCTGAAAACGTACAGATCCTAGCATCATTTGCAAAAAAACCTTTAAAAGTTACTCAAAACTCTGAAACAGAATGCAACAGAAAGCAAACAACACGCAAAGAAAAGTGAACAATAATATGCTTTCACATAAGTAGAAAGAAACATAGTTTACTTGCCTTTCGCTGAATGGCGGGTTGCTGAGAACAGCTTCGAAGTTGAATCTCCCATAAGCACGATCAAAACGTAAACTTTGAAGGACATTTTTGATTTGTTTGAGGTTTAGAAAAACACCCTCACCACCTTAACAAAGCAATTAAACAAGGCAGGGGTTGTCCTATCCCATACGCCAACTATAATCATGTTGCTTAAAATAAATGCTTTAGGCGTGTCTTAACCTATGCGCCAACAGTTATCATTTTACTTTGAAAAAGTTATTTTAGGCGTGCCTTAACCCATGCGCCAACAGTAATCCTTTTACTTATATATATATATATATATTTCTTTTTTTATAAATAAAATCGAACCGTGCTTGGGTTCATTCTCGTAGGAACCGTACATGCTAAAATCAAAGAAATTAGCTCAGGCGAAACTGAAATGTTAACGGATAGAAAAGAAATAGCAGTTTAACCCTTCAAAACAAATTAAATGACTCATGGATTTACGGATTTTCTGGGCGTTACAACTCTACCTCCCTTAAATAAAATTTCATCCTCGAAATTTAACTCACCTAAATAGCTCAGGGTAATGAATACTCATGTCTGATTCAGTCTCCTGAGTTGCTTCCCGTTCTAAGTGATTCGCCGATTGAACTTTGACCATCGGAATGCATCGATTCCCTAGTATTCTATCTTCTCTAAGAAGAATTCTCACTGGCTCTTTTTTGTAACTCAGATCAGGCGCGAGCTTAATGGGTTCGTAGCTCAATATGTGTTAGGACTTGGAACGTATTTATTAAGAGTTGATACATGGAGTACCTTGTGTACTGCAGATAATTGCGGAGGTAGTGCTAACCGATAAGCTAACGTCCCCACTCTTTCCAAGATCTCGAAGGGGCCGACGTATCTGGGACTCAGCTTACCATTTCTTCCAAACCTCATCACCCTTTTCATGGGTGCTACCTTGAGAAATACATGATCTCCCACCTCAAAACTCAGCTCACGACGGTGATTATCAGCATAGCTCTTTTGTCTACTCTGAGTCGTCCTCATCTGATCATGTATTTTTCTGATGGCTTCAGCTGTCTGATCAACTATATCCGGACCCAGATCAGCTCTCTCACCTACATCATCCCAATGAATAGGTGACCTGAACTTTCGAACATATAAAGCTTCATAAGGGGCCATCTTTATTGAAGCTTGGTAACTATTACTGTAAGATAATTATATCAAAGGAAGCTTTGAATTCCAGCTTTCAGAAAAATCTATTGTGCATGCACGGAGCAGATCCTCAGCGTTTGGATTACCCTCTCAGATTGGTCATCAGTTTGGGAATGGAATGCCGTGCTGAAGGCCAGCTTGGTCCCCATGGCTCGATGTAAGCTCTTCCAGAACGCAGATGTGAACCTTGGTCCCTATGTGAGACAATGGAAACTGGAATCCCATGAAGTCTCACTATCTCCTTGATATACAGCTCAACATATCTGTTCAGTAGGTGGTCTTTACTGGTAGAAAGTGAGCTGACTTAGTTAAACGATAAACTATGACCCAGATCAAGTTGAAACCGTGAAGAGTTCTGAGCAGACCTACCACAAGATCCATCGTAACGCTTTCCCACTTCCATTCGGGTATCGGAAGAGGTTTCAACATCCCAACTGGTCTTTGATGTTCGGCTTTAACTTGCTGATAGGTTAGGCACTCAACGACAAATCTGGATATATCCCGCTTATTCCTGGCCACTAGTACAATGTTTGCAAGTCTTTATAAATTTTTGTGTTTCCTGGGTGAACTAAATATGGGGTGGCGTGAGCCTCCTGCATGATATCAGCTCGCAGGGTATCTACCCGTGGAACCCACATTCTGCCTTGGTATCGCCTGATACCCTCTTCTGTTGTGTAGAAATTTCCACCCTTATCTTCATCCTGTCATTTCCATTTTAATAGATGTTCGTATTTTGCCTGTCCCTCTCTGATCTGATCTTTCAACGTTGGCTGAATAGTGAGAACAGCTAGCTTTGCAACGTAAGCTTTGGTAATCAGCTTTAATTCAAATTTCTCAATTTCCATTGCCAAAGGTCTCTGAACTGAAACCTGAGATAAACCCATTGACTTCCTACTCAATGTATCCGCTACCACATTAGATTTATCAGGATGGTAACTGATGGTGCAATCATAATCCTTTACCAGCTCTAGCCATCTCCGCCGCCTCATGTTCATCAGATGCATAACAATGATTATCATTCAGATGAGATTGCTTACCCGAATTAGGTAAGGTCTAGATTTAGGAACATTACTAGAAGTTATAGTTGGAGTAGCCTGACCTTGAGGGCATGTAGATTTTTCATCATGTGACAACAAGTTGGGACATGAGTTAGGGAACAACTTATCCCTGAATGGGAATGTACCCTCATGATACACAAGACCCCGAGAGACATAAGTGTCATTGGTCTCAAGATTGAGAAATTTGTATCCTTTATAACTTGGGGGTTTTATAATAAAGTATCCTAGAAAAACAGATTGGTAGCCCGAGGAGAGAACTTTTCTGCTGACTCAGGAGTGTAGACCCATAGCACAAGCATCCAAAGACTTTCAAATGAGAATACGAAGGATATTTGCCATAGAGTAAGGCAAACTGAGTGTTATTCGAAATGACATGTGTAGGTGTTCTATTGATCAAGTATATTGATGTGAGAATGCAATCACTCCAATATAATAGTGGAATATTGGACTGAAAGTGCAAGGCTCTAGAAACGTTAACAATGTGTTGATGCTTTCGTTCCACAATTGAATTCTGCTCTGGCCTCTCAACGAGTGATATGAGACAATTCAATCTTGTGAAATATTCAGTGAAATTGAGTTCTGTAGCATTATCAGCCTAACTACTTCCCAAACTGTGTTCATATAATTCTAAAAAAGGTAGGAAAAACATGCAATACTTCTGAATGACTTAAGTAAGTGAACCCACGTGTAACAGAGTGATCACCGACGATTGTAAGGAAGTACTTAAACCATCCACACTAATATGATCGAAAGGCCCCCAAAAGTAAATGTGAACTAAATCAAACAAATATTATGCAATTGAATTATTTGAAATGAAAGGAAACCTTCTCTGTTTGGACACATGACATGTTTCAAAAATGATCGTATCATTGTTACTCATGACATTATTTAGTAGGGCATCCCCTAAAAGAGACAATTTAGAGAGAGGACATGTCCCAGTCTACTATGCCAAAGCTGAGTACTAGAATGAATGGACGCACAGACCTCTGGTTTGGGCATGTGATGTTAGAGTAGGACAGAAACTAACCAACTTGTGGCGTGTGGGTTCTTGTTGACTCTATATAAACAATCTTTATTTATGAAATTTGCATTTATATGGCTTTCTTTATCTCCATTATTATGATTTCAATTGTTGGATAAAGTCCTCGAATGCACCATAGTGTATGTTAGATGTGATAGTGGATTTGATGGCTATCATTAAACACATCTAGTCACTGTGTATTATAAACTGGTTCCTAGTCGATTGGACCGTCCAAAAGAGGATAAGGGCCGCCCGAGCTTGAGACTAGCATCTGTGGTGCAATTACCGTTTCTTTGGTAGGGAACATAGAGATGTTCTGAGTATGCAGATGGATAGTGACCTGGTGATCTATCGAACTACCCTTGATCGAACTTTCCAAGTGGTTATAATTTATCTAGTGGATTAAGTCCGAGGTCTTGGTCGTACAGATTAGTCCTCATTACTCGAAACTTCATTTAGACTCTACATGATAGGTGCCTCACTTTGACCCGTTTACCGACAGTTGGGGTCATCAGGTGGCGGGATTGGGTGAGGTCTCGATGCATGTGGGAGTCGATACTTCGTTGTCTAGGATTCACCGCTCGCCTTTGTGTGTGGATATCCTATGCTATCCGAGGAGATAACAGTGTGACAAATCTCTGGCCAGAGTACTAGATGTGTTTTAGGTAAATGTGTTTACCTAGTTACACATGTGATGTCACTATTTGATCTCTAAGATGTATGCATGGCTATCGGTTCTCTAGCGACTCTTGATTTACCAATGGTCATTGATCCGATCGGGATATTTGAGTTGAAAGGACCGTACTGTAAGCTAACCATGACCGACTGGTTCTTGCAGGCACTATCAGTGATACCTATGGGATCATCGGGCGATGTTGTTAGACGCTTTCCCATGATCTGATGGGTAAGTCCTAAAATGTGTTTTTGGAGTCACAAAAGTTGCGAGTCCACGGTTAGTTGTATCCCTGAACCGTTGAGGGTCGCACAAGTACTGGTTTCTCAATTCCCGTACGGAAATTAAGCTCAACTTGTTGAGTATAGTAGGAGGAAGGATGGAAGTGTGACTTCCTAAAATTAAATGGGGGTTGAAATGTGGTTTTCTTAAATTAGCTTGGACTAGTATGACTATTCTTAAAACTGATAGGGGTCTAACTGCTATTTTGGATTAGGTGGTCTGAAAAATTATTTTCACATCATAATGTTCAGTTTCGTAAACTGTGCAGATAAGTCCGATCTGATCGTCGATCGGGATTATGATGAAGCCATAACGATAGACTTAAAATCAATGTTCACTGGGCCTGGGCGGGCCCATGGAAATCTATAAATAGGGATAGTCATTTTACTCGCACCAAAATTTGGGTTGACAACTCTCCTAGTAGGATTGAATACTCTCCCATCCAGTTATATTTTTCTCCCCCTCTGCTCCTCCCCTCTTTGCGTCGCCGCCCGCCGCGGAAGCCCACCGCCGCCGTCGCCGCCCGCCGCGGAAGCCCACCACCGCCGTCGCCGCCCGCCGCTGTTGGAATTTGTTTCGATCGTCCCGTCGAGGAGATTCTGTTCGCAAAACTTTCGTTGGTTTTCTAGTGCAAACCAACGAAGGAATTGAGATTCCGATCGTGGACCGGATTAGGAGGCCGGAGCTGTTCAACCGTTGAAGTGCCAATTCTCTCGTAGAACTGGTCGGATCCAGGTGCCTAGACACCAGCAAGGTAATATTCTAAACATCCTATGAATTTTTAGAATTGTATTAGTGTATTGACCGTTCCCGGGCTTCAAATTTTTAAACTTGCGCTTTGTCCTGGGAGCGGGATCCGGTTCAGTCACTGTCCCAAAAGTGGCATCAGAGCTTTGGATCGGGTCTGTAAATACACAATTCTGCCTAAATTGCATAAAAAATCTCCTCTTTTTTTTTTAAAAAAAGATTTTTTGGCGCCACGGCGCGGCCCCATGGCCACCCCACAGCCGCCGCCATCCGGGCACACATGCTGCAAGAATATTGCGGCGGGCATCGTGTGGGCCGGTGAGCGCATCGCGTGCGCACGTCCCGACGGGCATTGTGCACGATGGCCGCTACCATGCGCACACGTCTCGCACGGGGGTGCGCGCACCCACGGCCATCCTGTGTACGCTGGCCGTGCGGCAGGCTGTCCCCCGTGCGCGCACGTTGCGCAAGGAGACATGCACGGCGTGCAGTACGCATGCGGACGACGGTGCCGGGGCGGTGATGCGGCCGCAGATTTGATTCCTAGGGTTTTTTTGGGCCTGTCCCGGGCGGCCCGAGGGGTTTTTGGATCGGTACTCGCTATCGGGTTTTTTGGTTAGACCAAAATCATTTTTTGAAAAATTTTGAGATATTGGACCTAAAATTGTTTTAAGTCCAAAATTATTTGATGCAATTAAAATAACAAAATATGATTTTATATTTAAAATATGATTTTGTTGGATAAAATCAAATTTGATTTGATTATTTTATTTATGTCAATTAATTGGATTAATTTAATAGATAATGTTGTTTTGGATGATCGAGAGTCATGCCCAATGTGTTAGGTGTATGCCAGATTTTACATTTCTTGGTTTTAATATTGTTGAAATCATATCAAAGTGGTCCTGATTTATGGCCCGTTCCCACCCCTTTAAATTGTTGGGGAACCACGGCGGATCCGGATCACGCCTCCCGGCGAGGCAGTGGAAGAACAAAATTTGGCCGGGAGAAGATCAATACAATTCAATAAACAAATCAATCTATGACATTCATAGGGTGTTTCTCGGGGTTACCTTTCTGGCAACTCGTGCCTGGCTTCGACCAGTATCGCAAGGAAACCGGCACTTCACGGTAGGCGACGGTAGATAACGTCAATCAGGTCCATGACCAGATACAAGACTCCTTCGTCAGCCTGCACTAGAAGGCCTGACGAGATCGGTGCGGACGGATTCTCCTCGAAAGATTGGCCGGAACAATTTCCGGCGAAGGAGGCGGCGGCGGCGGCGGCGCTAGGCGGCGGCGGCGGCTTTGAGTGAGAGGAGAGGGCGGCGCAAACTAGGTTTAGGGTTAAGAGAGTATTGTGTATTGTGATTTAGTCTAAGTCTACATTAAGTAGACTTAGTGATGGAT
>KQ994045.1:127217-139634 GCA_001598015.1 Dorcoceras hygrometricum
ATACACAGTGACTATTAGATGTGTTTCATGATAGCCGTCATACCCACTATCACATCTAACATACACTTTAGTGCATTCTAGGTCTTTACTCAACGCAATTGTTAATCATCATACAACACAATGAAAGTAAAGAATGCCAATACACAGTGACTATTAGATGTGTTTCATGATAGCCGTCATACCCACTATCACATCTAACATACACTTTAGTGCATTCTAGGTCTTTACTCAACGCAATTGTTAATCATCATACAACACAATGAAAGTAAAGAATGCCATATAAGTAAATGCGAATATCATATATAAAGATTGTTTCATACAAGAGTCTATAAACCCACACGCCACAAGTTGGCTAGTTGGGCATCTACTCTAACATAAATTTATCCCTATTTTTCATGGATATTTAAATGTAAATATTTACTTAGTGGGAGGATAAATTTGAATATGGTGGAGATGATGATCAAAGATATTGAAGACCGAAGACATATAAAACTAGAAGATTATGTAATAGGATTGCATTTGCATACTGCATATCACCTAGGATTGGACCTAGACCTGTGCTTGGCAACCACGGATCGCATAGCTCTCTTTTATCGATCATCCCAATTATATACATGATATATATCTGTTGAATCCGCAATTTTAGATTTGATTTAAAATTATTGAGACCAAATTTAAAAATTAAAATCTCTCGTTTTAAATTTGATTTAAATTTATATCAAGATTAAAAGATTCATGATTAAATTGAAGGAACTTAGTTTATTGATAATTATGAGGAAATGTGACAAAACGTGATCTAAGAGAGTCCTTTATAGACCGGCTTAAAAATGACTTGTACTGGCTGGGCTCACTGAGGGGCATTGCTTTGTCTTAGGAAGTTGGTTTTTAAGTGGGTCTTAGCCCCTCCAATGACCTGGAAGCACTCTTAGAGAATGTTAGTCCATGACTTCTAAATTTATCATGAAAAAAAAATTTTATTGGATAAGATCATGAAGCTAAGGGAATTTAAATATTGTTTAAAATTTCCTACCTTCCATCAATAGCGGGTGTACGTTGATGCTACCCGCATACATATCCCGGCTCATATTATTGGGGGTGTTCTGTGTGCCGGAAAGTTGTACACACCATTGACACTTGCTGTGAGTTCGATGGAACTCCCATGACGTTGGCTCATATTATTGGGGACGTCATGGCGATCGTACATTAAAACTCAACATTGATGGGTCATCTTTACACATGATAGTAATCGACGTCATATTATTGGGTCCTCATTGGACGTGAGGTAAATACATGGAGGTTGCACCTATTGCAATTGGGCTCTACCTTTTGTGGATCATGGTTGGCTGATATTATTCGGGACCATGGTTTCTTGATTGGACTCTGTGTACCCACTAAGGAAACTAGTTTTCTCAATTTCATTAGAGGATGATGAAATCGTTAAAATAGTAGGAGGGTAATTCATAAACTAAAAGACCTTGTTTTATGTCCTAGCATTTTTTCATGAATAGACGGTGATGCATGTTTATTTTTCCTTTCGGTATAAACTGCTATAATTATGTCTTCGATCAAAAATCCACTTGTTACTATACTGGATAGCAACAAGTTCACTGGCTTGAACTATCAAGACTGGCTCCGCAATGTTAAGATTTTGTTTGCTTCGGAGAAACTTCTCTACACGCTAGAGAAGAGCCCTCCGAAGGAGGCCCATGCCGATACCAGTCCTGAAGAGCTGGAAAAGCTGGGTAAATGGTGGGATGACGAGCTTAAAGAACGAGGCTACATGATGTGATCGATGTCCAACGAAATGCAACGGCAATTTGAGATGACGGAGTATGCTGCTGACATACACCTTCATTTCAAGGAGTTGTATGGGGAGAACTCTCGGACTGAGAGGTTCACCTCTGTCAAGGAGCTCATGACGAGCCGCATGCGCGAGGACTTCTATCCGTGAGCATGGGGTCCATATGATTGGGTTCATTGAGAAGCTAGTGGGGCGATATCACGCTTTCACATGAGCTGTCTGTGGATCTACTTCTCCTCTCCCTCCCTGCTGCGTTCGACCCCTTTGTGGTCAACTTCAACATGAACAAGATGGAGTCCACCCTTGAAGAGGTGGTGGTAAACATGCTTGTCATGTTTGAGGGGACCATAAGGAGGACAAGCCCGTCCTCCCTTTGGGCTCTTTTTCCTCTACGAAGAAGGGGCCCTAACGCAAGGGTAAGAAGCGTTCTGCCCCTACAAAGGAGGAAAAGCCCTCAAAGAAGCCCAAGGCAAGGGCTACGAAGCTAAACAAATTTGAGGACGTCTGCCACCACTGCCACAGGCCTGGGAATTGGAGGAGAACTGTAGGGATTACCTCGAGCAGTTGCGAACTGCAAAAGGTAAATTCTACATTGAAATAAATATGTCTCTTAACTCGACTTCTTGGGTACTTGATATCGTATGTGGATCTCATATCTGCAATGACTTGTAGGTAATGATAAGAAGTCGGCGTCTTAGGGAGGGTGAGACCCACTTGAGGCTTGGCAACGAGTAAGGGTTGCTGCCAAAGCAATAGAAGACGTATATCGATTTCTTTCTTCAAATTATATGTTGCTGTTGAAAAAAGTTTTATTTGTTCCCGAATTAATAAAGAACATTATTTTTGTTTCTATGTAAAAACGATATGTAAAACTTAAATGTGAGAGAAGTTCCAACTCACAATGTGGAAACACATACAAAAACAATCAAAAGGAAAACCGATAGTCTAAACCCAACACAACTTTGGCATGCTACGCTAGGTCATATTTCCTTATATAGGATGAACAAGTTGATTAGGAGCGACATGTTTGATATGTCTGATATTAACTCCTTACTTACTTGTGAATCCTGTCTCAAAGGGAAAATGACAAAATGTTAACGAGAAAGCCTGAACGTGCTCAAAGCCTATTGGATTTGATCCATGCTGTTGTGTGTGTCCCACTTAGCATTGGTACTAAGTATGGTCACACCTACTTCATCACCTTTATCGATGATCACTCTACGTATGGGTATTTGTACTTAATGAAGCACAAGTCTGAATCTTTTGAAAGGTTCAAGGAATTCAAGGATGAAATAGAGAATCAACTAGGAAAAAGTATTAAAACACTTCGATCCGATCGAGGTGGAGAATACTCGAGTGCCAAATTTCAAGACTATCTTAAGAAGAATGAGATTCTCTCACAGTGGACCCCTGCGGCCACACACAACTCAAGTGTAGCGGAGCGTTGTAATCGAACCTTGATGGACATGGTTCGATCTATGATGAGCTTCCCTGAACTTCATGCCTCGTTTTGGGGCTATGCGCTCGAAACGGCGGTAATGTTGCTTAACAATATCCACACCAAGGAAGTGGATAAAAATCCATGTGAGATATGGATGGACAAGTCACCCAAGGACTCGTACTTGAGGACTTGGGGATGTCCTGCTTATGTGAAGCAGACAATGGGAGATAAGCTGGATAATAGATCCATCTTATGCTACTTCATTGGGTATCCAAAGAATTCTATTGGATACTGTTCCACTATCCCAATGAAACAAAAGTGTTTGTTTCTAGAATGCCACCTTTCTGGAAAAGGAATTTCTACTTGATAGAAAAGGCAAGATATTAGAACTCGAAGAAGTTCGAGAACCAACTGAAGTACCAAGTGTATCTCCCACACCTCAAGATCCAATCCTTGATATTGACACACCTAGGAGATCTTAAAGGGTTCCTAGGGCTCCTATTAGATATAGTTTCCTACTTGAAGATGATCAAAGTGATCAAACTGTTGGATGTGATCAATGAACCTTCAAGGAGGGAATTTCCGATACTTATTATACTTTGTGGCTTGAAGAAATGCAATCTGAGATTGACTCAATGCATTCGTACCAATTTTGGACTCTTGTGAATCCTCCCGAAGGAATAGTTTCTATTGGGCGCAAATGAATATACAAGAGAAAACCTGAGCCTGTCGGTAAGGTATTGACCTACAAGGCGCGACTGGTTGTGTGAGACCTGAAATTTAATAAAAGATTAATTGTTGGATTAATCGGTTTTTAAGGAATTCTGGGTGTTCAGAATTCTTTTTTTGAGGTTTCGTTTGCATTTTCGGGTCAGAAATCACATTTAGAGCAATTCTGGAAATTTTGGAATTTTCGAGTTTGAAATCTGATTTTTGTGAGAAATCTGATTTTGGTGAGATCTGCTCGGTTTTTGTGAAACTATTCGCATTTTGAGAAATCTAGACGCTTGGGTTGCGGCGTGTTTTGTAGCGAGAGGGATTGATACGCCGTCGTTTGGGGAGGTCCGGATGTCTTGTGAGAATGAGAGATCTGTTGCGCTAGGTGCTGAGATCTGGCCGTAGCGTGTGGTGTAATATGTGCGCTATTGTGGTGAAATCTGTAGCGGTGTGTTGTGAGATCTGCCCAGCGTGTTTTGTGTTGAGTGTAAAACGTTGCCGTTTAAATAAGTTGTTACGATGTCGTTTTGGTTAACGCTTGAGGGAGAGATCTGTTTTGTGAGTTTAGCGTTCGAGTGACCAGATTTCAGCGATCAGCTTTTAGCGCTTTGTATTTCAGATTTCACCAGCGTTTGTATTAGCATTTCAGAGTTCACCGTGGTGTGCGCCGTCGTTTTAGCGTTAGCGCTATTTCCAGCTTTTAGAGTTTTGGTGTTCAGATTTAACCTCAGTTTTGAGTAATGTAGCGCATGCGTTGGATGGCTTGTGAGATCTGTTTCTGTCGGTGTATATTTTTAACCAGATTTCATGCGTGTATTTATATTAGAAGTGTTGGCCTTCAATTATTTCAACAGATCCCATACTTAGCAAATTTTCTCTCGATTTTCATTCTTCGCTCAAACCCTCGGGTACTGTTCACCGTGATCTTCTCCGTATATTTCCCGTCGATTCCGACCACCGTTTTCACGTTTGAGGTAGAGTTGGACTCCTCTCGAAAAGCTCTTTCATTCCTTACCGCTTTTGGAGGCCGTCGTTGGCTGGAGCAAAAGCACGAAGCTGCTGTTTCGTTCGTGTGTTTGTGCGTGCATGTAGCCTTTTTGGTTTAGCCTTGTAATCTTGTTCCTAGCCTTGTTTTAAGCTCCCTGTGAAGTTTTATTGTTGGATTTGAGCGCTGGTTTTAGTGTATAGATTCCAGCCGAGAGCTTTTTGTAGTTGGCCGTGAGTTTGCGTTAGCATTTTCCTGAAATCTGTGCACCGTGTATTTTGGCAGATTTTGTGCAGGCCGTGACTTGATACGTTCCTTTGAGGAATCTGATTGGGTAAATCAGAAATTGGAAGGTATGGATTTGGAGCTTATAAATGCAGCGTGATTATGGCTGCAATAAATTGTGAGATGGCTGTTGTGTCTACCGTGTATAGATGCATTGTGATGTTGCTGTTTTGTGAGATGGCCGTGGGTTTTGGACGTGTATGCTTGCTGTTGTGATTGTTGTTTTGCATATGGTTATATGCTTGTTGTCCAGCATGTTGCATACATGTATTATCATCTCATTTCAGCTTTTGCAGCCATTGTTTCGTTGTTGTTGCTCTGTTCTTACCAGGATGCGAGAGCGAGCGGCGATACCGCAGTCTCATCTCCCTGTTGGGTTTTTTAGCCCCTATGCACCGAGTGGTTAACTACCACAGTCATAGGTTGGGCAACGGCAGGTCGAGCTGTTTGATGCATCTGGTATTCGGGTGTGGTGTCAAGGCGAGTGTCTCATTTACCACACTTTGAACACACCCCGTGGGCACTGTTGTTGCAGATTCCGTTGAGCTGTGCATTGAGTTCTTTGGCTCCCTTCCTTGGTTGTAGCCTCCGGTTGTCGTCCCTGGTCTCATGCATAGCATCTGCATTTTATTCTTGCTGTTTACTACTGTTTTATAGTTGCTCTCCATACTGGGGTTTGACCCCATGTCCCTGGGGCTTGGTCTGTTTTCGTTGCCTGTTGTGTTGTTCAGGTTATCCAGCTGGTCGTGGAGCTGACCCAGCTAGAGGTGCCCCAGGAGGTGGTTAGAGTATCCCAGTAGCGTATAGCATATATATATGTATCAAAACAGTTAGCCAGGGGATGCCCTGTGCTTTTGTTGTAGTCTGTTACATGCGGTTGTGGTTGTTACCAGGTATCTGATACATGTTATGCTGTATTGTTTGTCGTGGGCCTGTAGCCTTTGTTTGGTTGGTTTTGTAAACTGGGATTACTTTGAGTATCGTACATTTTAAATTATATTGTTTTAAACCGTCAGGACAAAAGAAAAATTTTACCCGCTTTTTAGTAGCTTCCGCTTGTATTTGTGTGTTTTAACTCTGTTGTGAGCACGAGGCCTGACATTTTTTGTATCAGAGCTTAAGCTGGTATAAGCTCAATTTCTTTGATCACACTTGAGTCTAGGCACAGTGTCGTGTATTGCATGTGCTTTACCTATGTGATTATGTGTTGCATATTGTTGTGATATCTATGCTGTATCTGTTCTCTTTTGCCTTATCCTGTTGAGTGCCTTCGTAGATGCCGCCTTGACATAGAGCTAGAGGTAGGGGGCAGTTTCAGGAGTCGGAGGGGCAGAATGATGATCGGCGTAGTGCTCCTAGTCGTACTCGTAGTAGACATGATGAGGAGGAGGAAGTTGGTAACTTGTCTACCCCTTTGGAGAGGATGGACGTGGTGATAGCGAGGTTTCAGAGGATGAATCCTCAGGTTTTCAATGGCGACGAGTCGAGCGAGGATGCAGATTCATGGCTTCGGAACATCACTGGGCTTTTCGATCGTGTCCAGTATGACAACGAGCTTCGGTTGAGTTTGGTTACCCTCCAGCTTAGAAAGGGTGCATAGCGCTGGTGGCGAGGTGCTTCTAGTACTTTGTTGGAGACCCGCGTTGGGATTACTTTGGACAGCTTTTGCGAGACTTTTAGGCAGGAGTATGTTCCCGAGTCTTACGTGACTGCCCGTGAACGGGAGTTTGATCATCTGGAGCAGGGCTCGATGTCTGTTCGTGAGTATGCTAGGAAGTTTTCTTCTTTGTTGGCGTACGTTCCACACGTTTCTGGCCGAGAGAGGGCCAAGAGGACCAGATTCTTAGAGGGTTTGAATGAGAAACTGTATCAGATGGTGCTGACAAGCAAACCCAAGACCTATGCTGAAGCAGTTGATAATGCTATTGATATTGAGGAGGGTTTGAATGAGAAACTGTATCAGATGGTGCTGACAAGCAAACCCAAGACCTATGCTGAAGCATTTGATAATGCTATTGATATTGAGGATGGTTTGAGGAGTCTTCGTGCTCGTAGGCAGTTGGTAGCGCAGGGTGGTCTTCCTGTTGGTCAGGGAGCGCAGTCTTTGTAGTCCTCCCAGTCAGCCCATCAGCCCGAGCAGCAGCAGCAGCCGCAGGTGGCACAGCAGTCTTGCCGTGAGAGGTTTCGACCCCGCGGTCAACAATTCAAGAAGAAGTATGGTTCTGGATCGTCTGGTTCAGGTAGCTCGAGTAGCAGTGGTTCTCGGGCTGAGTTCTGTGGTTATTGTGGTGGTAAGCATCCTTCTACCCAGTGTGTCGGTGTGCAGGGCTCCTGCAATATTTGTGGTCAGTATGGGCATTTTGCTAGGGTGTGTCCGTCTGTGGGATCGCAGCAAGCCGTAGCCCCGTCTCAGGGTCGTGGAGGACAGTCTAGGGGTCGTTCCCCTCAGTTTCAGCCGCCCAGGATTGGTGAGACTCAGTTCAGGCCGTTTCAGCAGCCTGGTCCGTCGTGATTCGGACAGTCGTCTCAGCCGTTCTATTCTGGACCTCAGCATGCTCAGGCCAACTTCATGACTAGGGAGCAGGCAGAGGAGGCACCGAGCAGAGTGATTGGAGGTACATGTCTTGTTTTCGATTTTCCTGCACGTGTGTTGTTTGACACCGGTGCATCGCATTCTTTTATCTCTGATTCTTTTGTCATTGAGCATGGTTTGCATACCGATTTCTTTGCGTGATGCTGAAGGGGTCGTTCCCCTCAGTTTCAGCCGCCCAGGATTGGTGAGACTCAGTTCAGGCCGTTTCAGCAGCCTGGTCCGTCGTGATTCGGACAGTCGTCTCAGCCGTTCTATTCTGGACCTCAGCATGCTCAGGCCAACTTCATGACTAGGGAGCAGGCAGAGGAGGCACCGAGCAGAGTGATTGGAGGTACATGTCTTGTTTTCGATTTTCCTGCACGTGTGTTGTTTGACACCGGTGCATCGCATTCTTTTATCTCTGATTCTTTTGTCATTGAGCATGGTTTGCATACCATTTCTTTGCGTGATGCTGTTTCTGTTTCTACCCCTGGCGGTGTGAGCCTGTTTTCCCAGGTGGTTTTGTTAGATGGCGTTTTGAGATTTGGGGAGCATGTGTTGGTGGCGAATTTGATCCTTTTGATGTTGTTGGATTTCGACTGTATTGTTTGGATGGACGTGTTGTCCAACTATAGGGCCTTTGTGGATTGCTTCCATGGGATTGTTCGTTTTAGGCCTTTGTCTAGCGAGAAGTGGTACTTCTACGGCCAGGATTCTCGATCGAAGATTCCGTTAGTCTCAGCGGTGAAGATGTTCAGTTTGTTGTCCTTAGGGAATGCTGGTTTCATGATCTACGCTTTGAATGCATCTTCTCCTTTGTCTAGCGAGAAGTGGTACTTCTACGGCCAGGATTCTCGATCGAAGATTCCGTTAGTCTCAGCGGTGAAGATGTTCAGTTTGTTGTCCTTAGGGAATGCTGGTTTCATGATCTACGCTTTGAATGCATCTTCTTCTTCTCGTGTGCAGCTCAGTGACGTTCCCATGGTGCGACATTTTCCCGATGTGTTCCCGGAGGAGATTCCTGGTTTTCCTCCGAGGCGAGAGATTGACTTCAACATTGAGCTGCTGCCTGGCACAGCTATGGTTTCTCGTGCCCCATATCGTTTGGCGCCTGCGGAGTTGAGAGAACTCAATGTCCAGTTGGACGATTTGCTGGAGAAAGGTTTTATTCGACCTAGCATGTCACCATGGGGAGCGCCCATTTTGTTTGTGAAGAAGAAGGATGGCTCAATGCGGATGTGCATTGATTTCCGCCAGTTGAACAAAGCGACTGTTAATAACAAGTACCCTTTACCCAGGATCAATGATCTGTTTGATCAGCTGCAAGGTTCTGCGGTGTATTCGAAGATTGACTTACACTCAGGGTACCATCAGCTGAGAGTAAGAGATCAAGATGTCGCAAAGACTGCTTTTCGTACAAGGTACGAACACTTTGAGTTCTTGGTTATGCCGTTTGGGTTGACCAACGTGCCTGCAGTCTTTATGGATCTGATGAACCGGGTCTTCAGAGAGTTCATAGATCAGTCGTGATAGTGTTCATTGACGTTATCTTGGTATATTCTAAGACTCCTTTGGAGCATAAGGAGCATTTTTGAATTGTCCTTCAAACGTTGAGAGACCAGCAGCTGTATGCTAAATTCTCCAAGTGCGAGTTTTGGCTGGATCGCGTCGTTTTCTTGGGTCATGTTATTTTAGCCGAGGGGATTTCCGTGGATCCCAGTAAGGTTGATGCTGTTCTGAACTGGGAGCGTCCCAGGAATGTGTCAGAGATTCGCAGTTTCTTGGGTCTGGCTGGCTATTACCATCGTTTCATTGAGTGATTTTCTAGTATAGCAAAGCCGATGACTCAATTGACTCAGAAGGACAAGCGGTTTATGTGGACTGAGAAATGAGAGAACGCATTTCAATTGCTCAAGGAGAAATTGACTACTGCACCTGTGTTGGCTCTGCCGTCCGGATCAGGTGGTTTTGTTGTTTGTTCTGATGCTTCGCTCAATGGATTGGGTTGTGTTTTGATGCAGAATGGTCGAGTCATTGCGTATGCCTCGTGGCAGCTGAAACCGCATGAGACTCATTATCCAGTCCATGATTTGGAGCTAGCAGCCGTGGTCTTTACGTTGAAGATCTGGCGTCATTACCTGTATGGCGAGCAATTTGTGGTGTACTCGGACCACAAGAGTTTGCAGTATCTGTTTTCGCAGCCCGATTTGAATATGAGACAGCGTCGTTTGATGGAGCTGCTAAAGGACTTTGATTGCGAGATTAAGTATCAGCCTGGAAAATCGAACGTAGTGGCCGATGCTTTGAGCAGGAAGGCTAGTGAGATGCTTGCTTCGTTGTATATCTCTAAGGATCAGGAGCATCTTAATACTACTGGTTGGAGATTCTACCCGGCTGAGGATTGTGTTGTGGTTTCTTCTTTCCAAGTAGAGCCATAGATTTTTTCGACTATTCGAGCAGCTCAAAGGACTGATCCTTCCATCCACGAGTTGAAGTTGAAGGTCAGGGCTGGAGAACTTGAAGATTATTCTGTTTCTTCTGATGGTTGCTTGAGGTTTCGTGGCAGGCTGGTTGTGCCTAACCTCATTGATTTGAAGGAGGAGATCCTTCGGGAAGCGCACTACAGTAGACATAGTGTTCATCCTGGTGCACGGAAGATGTACCATGCGTTGAAGCGGCACTTTTGGTGGGCTGGCCTCAAGAGCGACGTTGCTGGTTTTGTCGCTCGTTGTTTGAACTGTCAGATGGTAAAAGCCAAAAGGATGAGACCCGGTGGTCTGTTGCAGAGCTTGGAAGTGACCCCAATGGAATTGGGAGCACATATCTATGAATTTCGTGACGCATTTACCTTGTACCAGCAGAGGATGCGATTCTATTTGGGGGGTTATCGACCGATTGTCGAAGTCTGCACATTTTATTCCCTACGGTATGACCTTTTCTTTGAAGAAAATGGCGAAACTGTACGTGGATTTTGTGGTTAAATTGCACGGTGTGCCTGTTTCGATCGTTTCCGACCGAGATCCAAGGTTTACTTTCAGGTTTTGGAAGAGTTTGCAAGCAGCTCTAGGTACCAGATTGGCTATGAGTACCGCGTATCACCCCCAGACAGATGGCCAATCTGAGCGAACTATCCAGACGTTAGAGGATATGTTACGAGCTGTTGTGTTGGATTTCGGAGGTAGCTGGCAAGACGCGTTGTCTTTGGTAGAGTTTTCCTACAATAGCTATCAAGTGACGATTGGCATGGCGCCGTTTGAGGCTTTGTACGGTAGGAAGTGCAGATCGCCAGTATGTTGGGAAGAAGTGGGGGAGAAGCAGCTATCTGCCCCAGACTTTGTGCAGCAAATGAAGGATCATGTTGATCTAATTCGACAGCGAATGAAAGCTGCCCAGGATCGCCAAGACAGTTATGCGAATAAGAGGCGTCGACCTCTAGAGTTTCAGGTTGTTGATCAGGTATTTCTCAAAGTTTCTCCATTTCACAGTGTTATGCGCTTTGGATACAAGGGAAAGTTAGCCCCTCCTTACGTCGGACCGTATGAAATTGTTGAGAGGATTGGCCCTTTAGCGTATCGGCTGTTGTTGCCTCCGGAATTATCTTCTCTACATGATGTCTTTCATGTTTAAGAGGCGTCGACCTCTAGAGTTTCAGGTTGTTGATCAGGTATTTCTCAAAGTTTCTCCATTTCACAGTGTTATGCGCTTTGGATACAAGGGAAAGTTAGCCCCTCCTTACGTCGGACCGTATGAAATTGTTGAGAGGATTGGCCCTTTAGCGTATCGGCTGTTGTTGCCTCCGGAATTATCTTCTCTACATGATGTCTTTCATGTTTCCATGTTGAGGAAGTACGAGCCAGATCCGTCTCATGTGCTTAGAACTGACGAGGTCGAGCTAGATCAGACGTTGAGTTATCAGGAATATCCCTTGCAGATCCTTGATAGAATAGAGAAACAATTGAGGAATAAAACCATTCCGTTGGTGATGGTGCAATGGAGCAAGCATGGTAGGGAAGAAGCTACTTGGGAGCTGGAAGAAAAGATGCAGCGCGAGTGGCCGCATCTGTTTGAGTAGCTGTTGTGCTAGATTCCCAGTAGTTGTAGCTTTGGTTGTAATTCTTTCCTAGTTATTGTTATTTGCTTGCTTAGTTATCTTGAACTCTTGTCCATGTGTTAGGAGAATTTATGTTTTGTTAACCTGTTGTTGAGTTGTATTTTCAGAGTTTTCGTTTGTTTCGGGGACGAAATCTTTTTTAGTGGGGGAGAAATGTGAGACCTGAAATTTAATAAAAGATTAATTGTTGGATTAATCGGTTTTAAGGAATTCTGGGTGTTCGGAATGTTAGAGTAGATGCCCAACTAGCCAACTTGTGGCGTGTGGGATTTATTGACTCTTGTACAAACGATCTTTATATATGATATTCGCATTCTTTTTATGGTATTCTTTACTTTCATTATGTGTGTAATGATTTACAATTGTGTTGAGTAAAGACCTAGAATACACTAAAGCGTATGTTAGATGTGATAGTGGGTATGACGGCTATCATGAAAACACATCTAATGTCGCTGTGTGTTCTGAACATGTTCCTAGTCGATTGGGCCGTCAAAAGAGGATAGGC
>KQ994045.1:140356-176416 GCA_001598015.1 Dorcoceras hygrometricum
GCGACTTCCTAAAAGTCAACAGGGGTCAAACCGGGATTTGACTCTGTTGAGGGGCAAAACGGTCATTTTGCTATTTGGGGTTTGATAATCTGAAAATTTTTTTTTCACATCATGACATTCAGTTTTGGAAACTGAGTCGATCGGTCCGATCTGATCGGCGATCGGAGTTACGATGAAGTCACAGCGATAGATATCGTCATTTGGACCCGGACCCGTTGGACCGGTCCAAGTCCAACTTTAAGTCTATTTAATTAGACTTAGTGACTTGATTATACTACACTACAACTTAACCTAAACCTAATAGCAAACCGCCGCCTCCCTCCCTTCTCTTCTCTCGCCGCCGCCGCCGCCGTCTTCGCCGGAAAATTGGTTTCCGACCAACTCGACGTGGAGAATCCATTCGTGCTGATCTCGTCAGGACTTCTAGTGCAGTCTGACGAAGGAGTCTCGGATCTAGTCGTGGACCGGATTGGCGTTTCTACCGCAATCTACCGAGAAGAGCCGGGTTCTTGAAACACCGGTTGGAGCCAGGCACAAGTGCCAGCGAGGTAACACGCTAAACATCCTATGAATGTCGTAGGAATTTAGATTATTTTTCGTATTGATCGCCTCCCGGTTCTCTATTTTGTTCTTCCGCTGCCTGACCGGGGGGCGGATCCGGATCCCCAACACGGAATTCTTTTTTTGAGGTTTCGTTTGCATTTTCGGGTCAGAAATCACATTTAGAGCAATTCTGGAAATTTTGGAATTTTCGAGTTTGAAATCTGATTTTTGTGAGAAATCTGATTTTGGCGAGATCTGCTCGGTTTTTGCGAAATCGTTCGCATTTTGAGAATCTGGACGCTTGGTGTTGCGGCGTGTTTTGTAGCGAGAGGGATTGATACGCCGTCGTTTGGGGAGGTCCGGATGTCTTGTGAGAATGAGAGATCTATTGCGCTAGGTGCTGAGATCTGGCCGTAGCGTGTGGTGTAATCTGTGCGCTATTGCTGTGAAATCTGCCGCGGTGTGTTGTGAGATCTGCCCAGCGTGTTTTGTGTTGAGTTTAAAACGTTGCCGTTTAAATAATTTGTTACGGTGTCGTTTTGGTTAACGCTTGAGGGAGAGATCTGTTTCGTGAGTTTAGCGTTCGAGTGACCAGATTTCAGCGATCAGGTTTTAGCGCTTTGTATTTTAGATTTCACCAGCGTTTGTATTAGCATTTCAGATCTCACCGTGGTGTGCGACGTCGTTTTAGCGTTAGCGCTATTTCTAGCTTTTAGCATTTTGGTGTTCATATTTCACCGCGGTTTTGAGTAATGTAGCGCATGCGTTGGATGGCTTGTGAGATCTGTTTCTGTCGGTGTATGTTTTTAACCAGATTTCATGCGTGTATTTATATTAGAAGTGTTGGCCTTCAATTATTTCAACAGATCCCATACTTAGCAAATTTTCTCTCGATTTTCATTCTTCGCTCAAACCCTCGGGTACTGTTCACCGTGAGCTTCTCCGGCGATTTTCCATCGATTCTGGCCACCGTTTTTCACGTTTGAGGTAGCGTTGGACTCCTCTCGAAAAGATCTTTCATTACTTACCGCTTTTGGAGGCTGTCGTTGGCTGGAGCAAAAGAACGAAGCTGCTGTTTCGTTCGTGTGTTTGTGCGTGCAGGTAGCCTTTTTGGTTTAGCCTTGTATCTTGTTCCTAGCCTTGTTTTAAGCTTTTCTCTCGATTTTCATTCTTCGCTCAAACCCTCGGGTACTGTTCACCGTGAGCTTCTCCGGCGATTTTCCATCGATTCTGGCCACCGTTTTTCACGTTTGAGGTAGCGTTGGACTCCTCTCGAAAAGATCTTTCATTACTTACCGCTTTTGGAGGCTGTCGTTGGCTGGAGCAAAAGAACGAAGCTGCTGTTTCGTTCGTGTGTTTGTGCGTGCAGGTAGCCTTTTTGGTTTAGCCTTGTATCTTGTTCCTAGCCTTGTTTTAAGCTCCCTGTGAAGTTGTATTGTTGGATTTGAGTGCTGGTTTTAGTGTATAGATTCCAACCGAGAGCTTTTTGTAGTTGGCCGTGAGTTTGCGTTAGCATTTTCCTTAAATCTGTGCGCCGTGTATTTTGGCAGATTTTGTGAAGGCCGTGACTTGCTACGTTCCTTTGTGGAATCTGATTGGGTAAATCAGAAATTGGAAGGTACGGATTTGGAGCTTATAAATGCAGCGTGATTATGGCTGGAATAAATTGTGAGATGGCTGTTGTGTCTACCGTGTATAGATGCATTGTGATGTTGCTGTTTTGTGAGATGGTCGTGGGTTTTGGACGTGTATGCTTGCTGTTGTGATTGTTGTTTTGCATATGGTTATAAGCTTGTTGTCCAGCATGTTGCATACATGTATTATAATCTCATTTCAGCTTTTGCAGCCATTGTTTCGTTGTTGTTGCTCTGTTCTTACCAGGATGCGAGGGCGAGCGGCGATACCGCAGTCTCATCTCCCTGTTGGGTTTGTTAGCCCCTATGCACCGAGTGGTTAACTACCACAGTCATAGGTTGGGCAACGGCAGGTCGAGCTGTTTGATGCATCTGGTATTCGGGTGTGGTGTCAAGGCGAGTGTCTCATTACCACACTTTGAACACACCCCGTGGGCACTGTTGTTGCAGATTCCGTTGAGCTGTGCATTGAGTTCTTTGGCTCCCTTCCTTGGTTGTAGCCTTCGGTTGTCGTCCCTGGTCTCATGCATAGCATCTGCATTTTATTCTTGCTGTTTACTGCTATTTTATAGTTGCTCTCCGTACTGGGGTTTGACCCCATGTCCCTCTGGGGCTTGGTCTGTTTTCGTTGCCTGTTGTGTTGTTCAGGTTATCCAGCTGGTCGTGGAGCTGACCCAGCTAGAGGTGCCCCAAGAGGTGGTTAGAGTATCCAGTAGCGTATAGCATATATATATGTATCAGTACAGTTAGCCAGGGGATGCCCTGTGATTTTGTTGTAGTCTGTTACATGCGGTTGTGGTTGTTACCAGGTATCTGATACATGTTATGCTGTATTGTTTGTCGTGGGCTTGTAGCATTTGTTTGGTTGGTTTTGTAAACTGGGATTACTTTGAGTATCGTACTATTTTAAATTATATTGTTTTAAACCGTCAGGCCCAAAGCAAAAATTTTACCCGCTTTTTAGTAGCTCCGCTTGTATTTGTGCGTTTTAACTCTGTTGTGAGCACGAGGCCTGACAGGTTGCAATATGTTACACTCAAAGGCAAGGTGTTGACTATGATGAAACCTTTTCACCAGTTGCTATGTTCAAGTCAATTAGAATACTGCTAGCCATAGCTGCATGGTATTACTATGAGATATGAAAAATGGATGTGAAGACTGTGTTCCTTAATGGAAACATTAAGGAAGAGATCTATATGACGCAGTCTGAGGGTTTCACATCGTAGGAAGTGATCATAAAGTATGCAAACTTCAGAGATTGATCTACGGTCTCAAGCAAGTATCGAGAAGTTGGAACCTGAGATTTGATGAAAAAATTAAAGAATTTGGTTTCATCAAGAATCCCTAGGAGCCATGTGTGTACAAGAAGGTAGTTAAAAATGCTGTGACATTCCTTGTACTTTATGTTGATGACATTTTACTCATTGGGAATGATGTAGAAATTTTGCAGTAAAGTATGATTGTCTAGTATATTCTCGATGAAGTATATGGGTGAAGCATCCTTGATTTTGGGAATAGATCTATAGTGACAGATCGAAAACGATGCTCGGACTCACCCAAGCGACTTACATCGATACCATACTTAAGAGGTTCTCTATGGAGAGTCCAAGAGAGGACACCTACCTATGTGCCACGGGGTCACTCTATCTAAGTCTATGGGTCCAAAGACTAATGACACGTGTGCCATATTCCTCGGACACAGGTAGTATTATGTATGGTATGATCTCGACTAAATCGGATGTATCATATTCTCTGAGTGTCACAAGCCGCTACCAAGCCAACCCCGGCCAAATGCATTCGAAGACTGTAATAGATATTCTTAAGTACTTACGAAGGACTAAGAATATGTTCGTGGTCTATGGGGGTGGTGAACTGAAATTGGAAGGCTACACTGATTCTAGCTTCCCAATGAGATGTGGATGATTCGAAGTCAACCTATGGATTTGTATTCATGCTCAATGGTGGTGCTGTCTCTTGGAAGAGTTCCAGACAAGACACAATCGCGGATTCAACCACTGAGGCTGAGTACAACACAGTATATCAGCTGCTGCTAAAGAGACGGTTTGTATGAGGAATTTCTTCCAAGAGTTGGGCGTAATTCCCGAAGGAGTTGGTCTAGTCCCGATGTACTGTGACAACATGGGTGTCGTTGTGCAAGCAAAGGAACCTAGCTCTCACCAAAGATCCAAATATATACTGAGGAAATACCACATATCCGGGATATTGTGGCTACATGTGACATAGCAGTTGAGAGATTCGACTCTGCAGACAACATTTCTGATCCACTTAAAGCCCTTGCCAGGACCATTGTTTGAAAAACGTCGTGAAGCAATGGGACTACGTCTAATGAGTAGTTGGCTTTAGGGAAAGTGGGAGATTGTTAGAGTAGGTTCCCAACTAGCCAACTTGTGGCGTGTGGGTTCTTGTTGACTCTATGTAAACAATCTTTATTTATAAAAATTTGCATTTGGCATTCTTTATCTTCATTATTATGATTCCAGTTGTTGGATAAAGACCTCGAATGCACCATAGTGTATGTTAGATATGATAGTAGATTTGATGGCTATCATGAAACACATCTAATAGTCACTATGTATTCTAAACTGGTTCCTAGTATATTGGGCCGTCCAAAAGAGGATAAGAGCCACCCGAGATTGAGACTAGCATCCGTGATGCAAAGTACCACGTTTATTTGGTAGTGAACATAGTGATGCTCTGAGCATGCAGATGGATAATGACCTGGTGATCTATCAAACTACCCTCACTCAGACTTTCCAAGTGGTTATAATTTGTTGAGTGGACTAAGTCCGAGGTCTTGGTTGTACAGATTATTTCTCCTTACTCCAAATGTCATTGAGACTCTACATGATAGGTGCCTCACTTTGACCCATTTACCGACTCAGTTGGGGTCATCAGGTGGCGGGATTGGGTGAGGTCCCGATGCATGTAGGAGCGATGCTTGGTTGTCGAGGATTCATCGCTCGCCCTTGTGCGTGGATATCCTATGCTATCTGAGGAGATAATAGTGTGTCAAATACTTGGCCAGAGTACTAGATGTGTTTTAGGTAAATGGGTTTACCTAGTAACACATGTGATGTCACTATTTGATCTCCAAGATGTATGCATGGCTTTTGGATCAGGAGCGATGCTTGGTTGTCGAGGATTCATCGCTCGCCCTTGTGCGTGGATATCCTATGCTATCTGAGGAGATAATAGTGTGTCAAATACTTGGCCAGAGTACTAGATGTGTTTTAGGTAAATGGGTTTACCTAGTAACACATGTGATGTCACTATTTGATCTCCAAGATGTATGCATGGCTTTTGGATCTCTAGCGACTCTCGATTTACCAATTTTCGTTGATCCGATCGGGATATTTGAGTTGAAAGGACCATACTGTACGCTAACAATGACCGACTGGTTCTAGCAGGCACTATCAGTGATACCTATGGGATCATCGGGCGATGTTGCTAGACGATTTACCATGATCCGATGGGTAAGTCATAAAATGTGTTTTCGGAGTCACAAAAGTTGTGAGCCCATGGCTAGTTGTATCCCTGAACCATTGAGGGTCACACAAGTACTGGTTTCTCAGTTCTTGTACGGAAATTAAGCTCTACTTGTTGAGTATAGTAGGAGGAAGGATGGAAGTGTGATAAACTCAAATGAGTGCTTCAACTCAACTGCTGAAATATTCCCGAATACCAAGATCTGATATCTAACAACTGATTCAACATCTGAAGATATTTAACTCAACGTCTGAACTAATATCGAATACCCAAGTCTGAGGTAACCTGACGTCTGAATATACTTTGTTGTTAATTGCAACAGCTGATTCTCCAGAAGTAACTTCATATCAGCACTTGTCTTATTTTGTTATCACCAAAACTAATAAATTTTATCTTAACAATTTCCCCCTTTTTTGTGATGACAAAACTTAGCAGCCTTAAGATATATGAATGAGCAAAAATAAATTGCGCAAAATTCTGCTGAAATTTTAAATTTCATTGCTGATAAAATGTACACAAGATTTGTACAACAAGAGATCAACAACAATTTATCCTAGACAATCTTCAAAAGATCTCCTGAACGGTCCACCACCACTGCTAGAATATCTTCTCTTGGAAGATCCACTCCTATCGCCTCTCCTCTGACTACCACCTCTGTATCTGCTCTGCTCTTCTCCTCTATTGCCACTTCCACCATTTCCCCTGCTGGGTCTGCTTTGATTGTCAGGAGGTGGCTGTGGACGGCTGCTACTACCTTCCCCCGTTTTGTCATCACTGCCTTTAGTGAGAAAGGCAATGAGTTCTGCAAGGTGATTACTGAGGGAAGCTAATTGCCCTTGTGTCTCTACACGAAACTCCAGAAGTTCATTGCGAATATCTGCTAGTTTATCATCAAAATCCTTTGATAAGTCAGCCTTGATATCCCTCACTTCTTTCATGGTAGCCTCTAAATCTGTCGATAGAATGATAATTTTGATTGCGGACAGCTTTTAGAGCTAGAGAAAGTGCATTGTTGTCATTTTGAGCCTCCTGGCGACTGTGTTTGAATAAACCCCGAAAGGTTTCATTATGCTCAGCAATACTGTCGAGTAAGACTCTTTTAACATGATCAATTTTGTTCATCACTTCTCCAAGAGCATTAGTCGTCTCTCGAGAATCCTTTGATTGAGTAGCAACAAAATTTGAGAAGGATTCCCGAAGTGCATCAATAGAGGTAGTAACAGCTGTGGTAGAGGAAGTCGAAATAAAGTGATCAAGAGCTGAATCATCTTCCAACTGAAAATCCTCTTCAACGAAGTGCATGGAAGAATCAGCCGTGGTAGACGGAGTTTGAGGACGCTGTTCCAAAAGCAACTGTTCATATGAACGATCGGCTGAAGCAAAAGAACTCTGTACACTGGGAATAGCAAAAACTGAACTTTCCTGAACACTGTTCTTTCGAAAGCAATAGTTGAAACAAAACTTCTAATATCAGCTGTACTCAAACTACTGAATAAACTGTACCGAACAAAAGTTGTACATAGTTGAGATAACCTCCAAGAAATAACTGGCGACGATCGAGAAACAAAAACAGAAACTGGCTCAAAAACTGCTAGAGTCCTGCAAAATTTAAGAGAGCCTACTGGCAGAAGTTTACCAGAGACAGAAAATTGTGCAACTTCTAGACAAACATTACCCCACTGCTTCTTCATCAGTTTGAAAAATACACTAACCGGAGGGAGTGTGTCATCATAAGATCGTTGACGAGAAATCTCATTATTTACAACTTCCCGAGGTATCTTAACCCAATGATCGCCACAAGGTTCAATGACCCAAACACCATCAACACGAATCATTGTTCTAATACAACATGTAGAGCAAGTGTTGGTGTTAGTTCTGGCAATTATAGCACCACGATCTCGTGGGCGACCTTCAAAAATTTTAGAGCAACGCGTCTTCTCCCATTTAAGACCGTGCGCCATAGTCTGTTCTTTCAGTTCTTCTACCACAAACAAATGAAGATCAGAAAGCATCTCCATTACTTTGAGATCGGTAGCAGAAGAACCTTAACCTGGGGTAAAGTTGATTTTCCTCGCCTCTAAGAATTTTCTGATCAACAATTCTCTGTACTTGGTCAAAATTTACGTCCTCCTGTTGAGAGCAACTCTCGTGGAGTCTGTTTCAGCCCACGACAAAATGAGTGCCTCCTTATCAAAATATGATTCATCTATCTTAAAAGTAGCTAACCTATTCAGACTGAAAGAATTAAGAATCTGTCTACCTCATCTATAATTTTCTCCCGTAACATTACAAGAACCTCTATGTCGGTAATAATCAGAGAAAATTTCTCCTTAATCGGATTACCCTTAACAGGGTCTCTCTCCAAGAGGGGTGCCTTCCCTTTATCTGCCGCAGGAATCTTGGGAAGACTGGCCTTGTACCAGTCCCCTTCATTGACTCCAGGGATTGAGATAGTCTTGCCCAAAATAATCTTCGTTATTTCCACTTAGGCAGACGGCAATGGACACTCTGCGGGAATTGTCATAAAAATATCTTCTAGTGACATAGCCTCATATGCTGATTGTTCAACATCCTCTGTCTGCATTTCCTCAACACCTGTTCCAAAAACCTGATCAGCAATAAACTCCTCGTCAGTATCACTGGCTGTTGTGACCATTTGCTCAGTGTTTCCAGCAATCAGCACTTCATAGGGAAGATCAAACCAACGTTCCACTTCCTCTGCTTTTTCAACTGCTTGATCCTCAGCAGTTGCTCTACTGACATCTGGTTCATCAACATGTTCTCCCTCATCAGTTTCCAAATGATCGGTCTCAGCAATGACCTACTCAATGATTACATCCACGTCATCAACATAGTCAAATACTGTCTCTGCCTCAGAAATCCCAACTGCTGTTTCTGCCTGCTGTTCCTCAACACTCTCAACAACAGGTTCAACTTCCTTCTCAGCAGTATCACCAAGAACCTCTGCAGCTGCTTCTCCAACAATACTACCGCCAACAACTGGCTCACTATCAACAATGTCATCATCAGTGCTTAGTACCAACCTCCTCTTCCTCTTCTGAGATTTTCGTTTTGGCACTGGGGGTTGTTCAGTTGGTACAACTGGAGTTGGCGCAACCATTTGAAGAGGCACTGCTTCAACAGGCAGAGTCTCTAGAGTTTCTTTTGCACACACTGATTTACTCTTTGTAGTCCGCTTCTTTTTCACCACCGGTGCAACAACAGCATCTGTAGCTGGTCTCTTCTTGGACGCAGCCTTTTTCGTGGGTGCTTTCTTCACCCTTGGTTCAGCTGTAACAACTTCCATACCAACCTTGTCATTTAACACAATATACCGATGCACGGTCTTCTCTGTGAGGACTTTCAAAGAAGGAAACTCCGAGGATTCGCCCAGTTCCAAGTTTGGAACATTTTCCAGTAACAGCCTAATTTGAATATCATACCCTTTGGCTTGCCGTGACCCCGGAGTCACCATCTCCTTAAAGATGTTGAACAGCAGCCTGTTCCAGTTAATCCTCACGCCACAAGTAATCGTCGCCATCATCAAGAACTTCTCCTGTGTGATTGCATCAAATGAACCGGCCTTGACAGATATTGTTTTGGCCAAAATGTCAAAGAGAAGTCGAAACTCTATCGCCATCTCCTTCCTTTTCCCGGACATACTAACCGGTTCACCGGACAAGGAAACGATGCTTCTCGCATCAAACACCAAATCCTTAGGGATCTCCGACAAATCTGTCAAGCCCTCTACTAGAAGCTCAAACGTCTCTGCAAAAAGTTGTTTAGAAATCTCCATTGTTACTCCATTTACTGAACTAACAACCAATCCATCCCTAACTGATCCATTTGCAAAGAACTCCAACAAAGCAGATTCATGAATTACTGCAGGACAACCCAGGAAACCGTTCAATCCAGTATCCACAAGGAATTAGAACATCGCCACCATCCCGGCATTGTCCATAGCAAGGACAGATTCAAAGCACACATGAAAAGTGTTGATAAACAGAGAAGATATCATTTCTGAGTGATAGATGAACTTAGAGTAAACCTAAAAAGGATTTGCAAGGAAATACGCAGAGAACAAAATCTCCATTGTTACTCCATTACTGAACTAACAACCAATCCATCCCTAACTGATCCATTTGCAAAGAACTCCAACAAAGCAGATTCATGAATTACTGCAGGACAACCCAGGAAACCGTTCAATCCAGTATCCACAAGGAATTAGAACATCGCCACCATCCCGGCATTGTCCATAGCAAGGACAGATTCAAAGCACACATGAAAAGTGTTGATAAACAGAGAAGATATCATTTCTGAGTGATAGATGAACTTAGAGTAAACCTAAAAAGGATTTGCAAGGAAATACGCAGAGAACAAGAATACGTGAGAGTGAAATATGCAAGGTAAGTGTTAGCGAAAAGGAAACGCCGTAAATATATATGGAATAGTAAACGACAAAAGAAAGAAGCGATGTAGATGTGACGATTGGAATTATGACAACACGTGTCAATCATCCAACGACGCGTACAATATTTTGAAATTATGGTAAAAAGATTTTATCAAAATATGAAATAGAGAACGTATTTTAAAATGATTTTGAAAAGATTTTACCCTTACAAGGAAAAGATTAAAAAGACGTGCGCCAAATTGGATATCGCCACAACTGGTACATCGATTTATAATAACATAACTGCTGATTTTAATGTATCGCTGAGGGTAAGGCAGGAGCTGATCACAAATAAGCATCAGCTGTATATATGTGACGTCTGAGTAAGTTCAGACTTCACATATTCAGCTGACATTGTGCTTAACAAATCAGATCCTGGTTCCCCCTATGACTGATATCCTCCAACACAATGTGCTTGCCTCAGCTGAAAGTCTATGCGTTCCCCCTGAACAAAAGACTCACAGCTGATTTAAGAAACAGCTGACAACCTGCAAAATTGTTAGCTCACAGACAAATCAAGGCAACTCAAGGAGACCTAATATGTTTCTAAAATAAGAAAACTTAGCGTTTGGTAGAGGCTTTGTGAAGATGTCAGCAACTTGCTGCTCAGTCGACACGTACTCCAACCGGACGTCCTTCTTTAGTACGTGGTCCCTTATAAAATGATGCCTGATGTCGATGTGCTTTGTTCTTGAATGCAAAACTGGATTCTGGGTGATCGCGATTGCACTAGATTGTCGCAGAGAATAGGCGCTTCAGAAGCATCGATGCCATAGTCCTTCAGCTGATGTTGTATCCAAAGAATTTGAGCACAGCAGCTGCCAGCTGCGAGGAACTCTGCTTCAGCTGTTGATGTTGCTATCGACGTCTGCTTCTTACTAAACCAGTAAATCAAACGATCTCATAAAAATTGACAAGCACCGCTAGTGCTCCGGCGATCAATCCTGCATCCTGCGTAGTCTGCACACTGTAACCAATTATTTGAAAGCCTGAGTCTCTGGGATACCAAACACCCACGTTGGAAGTACCTTTTAAATATTTAAGAATTCTCTTCACAGCAATATAATGCGATTGTTTAGGCTCTGCTTGAAATCTAGCGCACATACAGACAGCAAACATGATGTCTGGTCTGCTAGCAGTTAAGTAAAGCAAAGAGCTTATAATACCACGATTAAGTGATACCTCAATGGCAGTTCCAGCTTCATCTTTGTCCATCTTGATTGAGGAGCTCATTGGGGTAGCAGCTGCTGAACAGTTGTCCATGCCAAATTTCTTCAGCAGTTCTTTCGTGTATTTAGCCTAGTTAATGAATATACCATTCTCTAGCTTTCGTACTTGTAAGCCCAGAAAGAACGTTAGCTCCCTCATCATACTCATCTCAAATTTATCCTGCATAAGCTTCGAAAACTTTTGGAACAATTTGGGGTTAGTTGACCCAAATATTATATCATCAACATATATTTGAACTAATAAGACATGATCAGCTTTAAAAAATTTAAACAATGTCTTATCTACTGTGCCTATAGTGAAGTTATGCTCAATGAGGAATTTTGACAGTGTATCATACCAAGCTCTGGGTGCTTGCTTCAATCCATATAGAGCTTTATCCAACTTATAAACATAATCTGGATGTGTATGATTTACGAAGCCAGGAGGTTGTGAAACATACACTTCCTCTGTTAAGATGCCATTGAGAAATACACTCTTAACATCCATCTAAAAGACTTTAAAAATATTTAAATGCAGCATAAGCTAAAAACATACGAATAGCTTCTAATCTAGCTACCGGTGCGAAGTTCTCATCAAAATCTATACCTTCCATCTGTCTAAATCCTTGTGCTACCAGCCTAGACTTGTTTTTAGTTACTACACCATCTTCATTCAGTTTATTCCTAAAGTCCCATCGAGTTCCTATGACTGAATGATTAGAGGGTCTAGGTACAAGTTGCCATACGTTATTACGCTTAAACTGATTAAGTACTTCTTGCATTGCATCTATCCAGCTGGGGTCAGCTAAGGCTTCATCTATTTGCTTAGGTTCTATATGCGAAATAAATGCAGAATCAAAATGATCATGTGATAGCTGGCCTCGTGAACAGGAGGATGAATGTTACCTATGACCTGCTCAGGTGGATGATTTTTATTCCACCGGAGATCAGATCCAATGGGATTTGCTCCTCGTTCCCCCTGTGTCGCTGGCTGGATAACAATTAGCTCAACTGACACCAATTGATGTTTATCGTTGTTAGCTTGCGCGTCAGATTCCAGCTTTTGTGATTGTTGTTCCAGATGTGAGCTTGGATCAGCTCTTGAAACAGTTGGTCTGGATACCAATTTATGATCACTTGCGACTGGTTGTCCAGATGTTGGTATAGATACTGATTGATATGATGTGCTCGCGCCTTGTTGTCCAGATGTTGATCCAGGTGCCAATTGATAAACGCTTGCGTCTTGTACATCAGACGTTGATTCATGAATAGTGGAACCTGCTTGCGCAACATCTGATCGAGCGATGTCTGGTTGAACAACATCTGATTGAGCGACGTCTGGTTGATCGTTAGTCACTTCACCTCTAGCAACTGGCACACTTGGGAGGAGAGTCATCGTTAGTTAAATCGATGACTACTGGATTACCTGTCAGACCTTGTTGAGCAATGTTGTGCGGTGTGTCCAGCGTCTGTTGTGTCTCAGCTGAATATCTTTGTGGCACTTCGTCGTCTGATTCCTCAAGGCTTGTTGATTCCAGACGTGAACACAAATCATGTAAGCTTGCAGCTGAGTTGGATCTAAAACTTGTCTCGTCAAACACCACGTGTGCAGATTCTTCAACTGTTAAACTTCTGTTGTTGAATACGCTATAAGCTTTGCTAACAGCTGAATAACCTAGGAAGATACCTGCATCAAATTTTGGTTCAAAAGCTGTTAGGTGCTTTTTGCCATTATTATGAATAAAACATCTGCACCCAAACACCCAGAAATAAGATATATCAGGTTTCTTGCCATTCCAGATCTCATATGGGGTTTTATCGTGCATCCTATTAATCATCGATCTGTTCTGAGTGTAACACACTGTGTTAACTGCTTCTGCCCAAAATTTTTGCGAACACCGGAATAAGCTATCTAGACCTAGCAGCTTCTTTTAAAGTACGATTTCTTCTCTCAGCAAGCCCGTTCTGCTGAGGAGTTCTAGTTGCTGAAAGCTCATGCTTTATCCCTAAGTCTTCCAAATAATAAGTCAATTTATGATTTAAAAACTCAGTACCACGATCACTTCTTATTCGGTTGACTGAACAAGATTTGTCATTTTGCAAACGTTTTAAAAGGTGTATCAGCTGGTCGACGGTTTCAGATTTTGCTTTTAGAAACAACACCCAAGTATATTTTGTAAAATCATCAACAACTGCAAGGGTGTAGTTCGTTCCCCCTAAGCTAGTTACGGGTATAGGACCAAAAAGATCCATATGTAAAAGCTCTAAGCTATGGGAAGAACTTTTACCGCCTTTCTTTTTGAAAGTTGATTTAATTTGCTTTCCCAGCTGACAAGCGGCACAAACCTTGTCCTTAGAAAAATTGATTTTTGGCATACCAGAAACCATATCATGTTGACTCAACTTGGCAAGTGTTTTGAAGTTTAGATGATTCATTCTTTGATGCCACAACCAGCTCTTGGAAGAGCCAGCTGCAAGGCACAACTGTTCAGATTTCAACTGCTCTGACAAATCTATAATGTAGGTATTCCCCGAACGTTTATCTACCAAAACAGTCAGACCATTTTCACTCTGAACTGTGCATGTGTGTTGTTGAAACTTAACTATGTAACCCTTGTCACATAGATGACTAATGCTAATCAAATTATAACGTAAATTATCAACTAAGATGTCTAAGATAGAGATGTTACCATGGATAAGCTTACCCTTACCCACAGTGTTACCGTATGCGTTATCACCAAAGACTATCTTTGCTCCTTTGTGTGGAACAACTTCTGATAGCAGCGTTTGGTTTCCTGTCATATGTCGTGCACAGCCGCTGTCCAGGTACCACAAATTTGATACATCAGCTGGTTCGTACCTGTTGTCCTGCAATCATACAAACAGCTTTTGGTACCCAATTTTACTTTGGTCCAGATCGGATTACCCCTTTCGGGACCCATACTTGAATTACCTTGACATTTTTTCCAGTACTAGAGTCCGTAAGGGTCTGTGCAAAATTGTGAGATCTGTTGAGTTCTGATTTCATATTTTGATAATTTAGATCTCTCTTACGCTGAACCCTTTTCCAACCATATTTTACCTTCGTTGAACTACGCCATGGCTGGTTAGGAACAAACGACTTAGAACTATCTTTCGCTTTGTCTTTGTCCAATTTGTTCTTTAGCCAGCTGGGCTTGGAATTCTCAGGTCTTTGAAAGCCGATACCAGCTTTTCCTTTATGGTTCAACTTGTGAGAGGTCTGGTCATCATATGTCATCGACTCAAATGGATCATATATCATGTTGGCTTTGACAAAGCTCATCTTGTTGAACTTGTCATATACCAGCTGTGATTGAGTACTTGTTTCTCCATCACTGCTTTCACTACTATTGAAACCCAAGCCAGTTCTGTCATTCCCTGGCTTTTGAATTCCAAACAGCTTATCTAGAGAAGCAGAAGACTTTGCCCAGGAGCTCATTGTCAAATTTGATTTTTCAATTTCAGCTTTGAGCTCACTAGACTCATTTCTCAACAATTCATTTTCCATCATCAGCTTACTCAACTCAATCTTCAAACTGTCAATGTCCTCAAGCGTATAAGTTCTTGATTCAATTGAATTATTTTTCAGATTTTCGTTTTCAGCTTTGACTTCCTCAAATGAGTGAGAAAGCTTCCTATACTCTTTGACCATATCATTAAGTGCACTGACAAGGTCTTCTCATGTAAATTCAATGTTACAGAAGTCGAATACCTCGTCATCAGATGTTTGATCAGCCATGAGACAGTGAACTTCATCCTGTTCACTATCGCTGGATGAGGAACTGCTGGATGAAGAGTCTGAATCAGTATCTGCCCAGCTTTTAGTGCTTTCCTCAGCCATCAGCACTTTGCGATCATTCTTGCGACTGGGTCTTTTATCACCTCTTGTCCTCATTCGTCTGTCCTTGGATCTATCCTTGGATCTGTCGACAGTTCTCTCATATGTCTTGTCATCTCGCTTGTATCGATCCTCTTTCTTTTCATCTCTCCTGTATCTATCATCCTTCTTGGGCCTGTTGCAATCAGATGCAAAATGCCCTGGACGTCCACAATTGAAACAGTTCATATCAGAAACAATTTTATCATTTTTATGAACATTATTATAAGGAGCAGAAGTGTTGTAGGATCTTCTCAAATATTTCCCAAACTTCTTTACGAAGAGGGACATGACGTCGTCGCTGAGTTGATTAGCTGTCTTGCTAGTGCTTGGAGAGCATTGTTCAATAGATGTGGCTGCTAATGCTTTCGTCGGCTGAGATGTTGATGGAGCAGCTTCAGCTCTTGTCACCAACTCAAACTCGTAAGCTTTAAGATTTGCAAACAAGTCGTGAAGCTCCAGCTTGTTCAGATCTTTGGACTCCCTCATAGCCATCGTCTTTACGTCCCACTCCCTGGGCAACGCTCTCATCACCTTCAATGCTAGCTCTCGATTGCTATACTCTTTTCCAAGACTCGTCAACTCAATAACAACAGCACTGAATCTTTCATTGAACTCCGTCATCGTCTCTCCATCCTTCATCTTTATCGACTCGTACTTCTTCTGAGCCACAGTCAACTTGTTCTCTTTTTTCTCGTCATTGCCTTGCATATTTGAGTCAGCTTTTCCCATATTTCCTTGGAAGTGGCACAGGTCTTGATCTTACTGAACATGTTCTTGTACAGCGTCTTGTAAAGAATATCCCTGGCCACATTGTCCAGATTCGCCTTCTTCTTGTCCTCATTAGTATATTCATGTCTGCTCTTTTCCAGAAATTGAGGCTCGCCACTTGATATTGCAAATGCTAGATTTGGCTTCATTATCTTTAATGGCCATTCTGTGATAACCAACCACATGTCGTCATCTTGAGCAGCCAAATGCGCTTGCATGCGAATCTTCCAGTCGTCGTAATCCTCCTTGGAAAACATAGGAATCTTGTTGTGAGAAGTTGACATTTTAATATATGATAAAACACAGACAACAACTGTTAAATACTGAGATGCACAGGCTCTGATACCAATTGATAGGATCAATGTGGTTCGAAAAACAGTTGCAAGAGTTCAGAAGGGTGGGGGGTTGAATGAACTCTTGGTATTTTCAAATTTTCGAAACCCTTTAAAATAGTTTTACAAGCGCTTAGCTTAAATTAAATCTGAGGTACCAGATTTAAGGATCTCAGTTTAAATTCTGATTTCTTGGCTAACAAATATTGTGCGGAAGGAAGCCAATTAATCAGTGAACAGTAAAGCAGTAAATGAATGCGTTAAGTAAAAGTTAAGGGACAAGAAATTTGTTTATGGAAGTTCGGATATCAATATCCTACGTCTCCCCTTCTTCCTTTTCAGGAAGGTTCCACTAGAAGATTTTATGGTTACAGGCCTTCTGCAAACACCCAATCACCGAGCCTCGCTCCAGGTTAACTCCTAGCAATACCAACAACAAAGCAGTCGCAGCTGCTGAATATAAGTAACTATAATTTTCAAACGGCGTTAAGGAGCGCGTTTGTTATAGACTCAAATGGATTTTACAATAAGGTACACAACTATTGAAGTCTGTATATCTTCTGGTTTCTAATCTAAGAAACTCGATTCAATAAAGACCCAGAAGATGAGATCAAAGATAGAACAATAAGCGCTGGTTGAGTGTTCTTTGAGTTTGCGAGCTTTTGAGAGATAACTTTGACAAAGAGAGAGCTTGAGAAAATTTGAGACGAAAAAAAATGGCAGAGTGATGGCAAGTAGTCGAGAGTGAAGGAGAGAGAGCTTCTTCAATTCAAACTTATGCTATTTATACCCTTCGTTCACAAACGGTCGATTAATTCGACTAAGGAAACAGAATCCCTTTTCAAAATACTGATAATCATGCAACCATCTTTTCTGCTCCACTACATGGGAAAATTGCACACCGTCAGAGCCAAATTGGTGCTTTACATATTCGTGCAATCACCGTAAAACATTCTCTGTGAATGTGTAATATTTACCCAAAATAGTACCAATGTTGTCTCCTTAAAATTCCAGGCAATTGTACGATTCAATCTTCACCATTGATTCTTTCCAATTTGAATATATGATCTTGTTTGAATCGATTCATCGTTTGCGCCTAAAGTCTCTTATTGTTGATTCAGCTTTTCCTTCCTTTGAAGATGATGAATAGTTCATCGCTAATAGAATCATAAACCAACTTCTGAATTTAGCGCTAAGCCAAACGCTGTCGTATCAACTAATTCAAACGACGTAGTTTTGCTATTCATTAATAAACACGCTAACGTTTGAATAGTTGCGTCTGATATCCATTTAGCTGCTGATCATAACAAGCAACGACTGATTATACCAACTGCTGATTAGATATCCAACGCCTGAAATATCTCCCTTTTTTAAAATTGTGATATAGCTACTGGTTGCAAGGACTGAATCAAAATCACTGTAGCCAACTACTGAAGATACTTACTACTGAATTATATACCCAACTGCTGAAATTCTTACTTCTGACACTAATATCCAACTGATGAAATATGTTGACTACTGAAATGAATATTCAACTGCTGAATCAATATACTTCTGACAAAAGAGCACAGCGGCTGAATGAATAACAAAGTCTGATTGTGTAACCCTTGATCAACATCTGAAATGCTCTCACGACAGATATAAAAACCCAATACCAGAAACTGATAACCAAATATCTTCAACCTCTGAAATAGAAACCCATCAACTGAGTGCTTCAACTCAACTGCTGAAATATTCCCGAATACCAAGAACTGATATCTAACAACTGATTCAACATCTGAAGATATTTAACTCAACGTCTGAACTAATATCGAATACCCAAGTCTGAGGTAACATGACGTATTAATATACTTTGCTGTTAATACTTCATATCAGCACTTGTCTTATTTTGTTATCACCAAAACTAATAAATTTTATCTTAACAAGTCAGGATCTGTTTTGACTTAGAGTCATATCTGATCTGAGATTCAGATCCGACTGGGAAATCAGTTTTGAGACTTAATTTTCGGTGCGTACTTCTTTGACTTAGAGTCATATCTGATCTGAGATTCAGATCCGACTGGGAAATCAGTTTTGAGACTTAATTTTCGGTGCGTACTTCTCATCAGACTTGATCATATTTGAATTTTATTTAAGAGGACTTGGTCTTCGATTCCCAGTATTTAGCTTCGACACTTGGAATATTTATCGATAGCGAATCCTGTCGCGATACCCTAGCTATTGTTCCGTAGCTCGTTTCCCAGATTGCCGGCGGTAGGAAGCTCCGATTGAAGTAAGAGTGGTAGCGCTGGACTCCTCTTGCTAAGACTCTTCGTTTGGTACAGCTTTTGGAATCTTGCGTGAAGCTTGGAGAGGTTGCGAAGACATCTCCCATCTGTATTCTGTTAGCATAAACGTCGGATTTGCTTCTGCGGTTCAGGTAGCTCATGGGGTAAGTGTTAAGATCCTACCTTATGCCTTTTTTAGAGCCTTCTGTTGTGTTAGAAGGGTAGGATAGCGCTGGTTGAGTTCGTAGCTCCCAGTTGTAGTTTATGTGCTACTGTCCCTGAGATTTTGTGCGTTGTTGCGTAGCAGGTTCTTGGATCTGTGTTGCTCAGAACTTCGTTGTAGTAATTGTAGCTCAGAAGGATTAAGGTACGGATGTGAGCTTGTTTTACAGCCTTGGATTGAGCATGGGTGATTATGCTTGCTGCTGTGTATGCTTCGATGCTGTTATTGCTTGCTTCTGTTGTATTTATATCTGCAAGATGTCATTGCATACACGCATTATTTCATGTTGCATTCAGATCTTGTTTAGCCGCACCTTGTTATCTTGATCTGTGCGTACTAGGAGGCTTGTTTTAAGGACGAGCGGGTAACTCCCGTATACCTCATCTCCCTGCTGGGATCTGTTAGCCACTATGAGCGGAGTGGGTAGCTCCCACATCTCATGGGTTGGGAAACAACAGGTTGAGCGGTGTTTTGCATCTGGTGCCGTGTGTTGAGACGAGTGGGTAGCTCCCATATACTCACACACCCCATGGCCACTGTTGTTCCGTTGATCTGATTCATTTGTTGAGAAGCTGTTGAGATCCTAGGCTTCCTGCTTTCGGTTGTAGCCTTGTTCTCATGCATAGCATTTTCATATTACTTGTTGCTTTCCATTAGATGTTTTATGCTGCTCTCTGTACTAGGGTTTGACCCCATGTCCCTCTGGGGCTGGTGTTTGTTTGCCTCTGTGTGTTGTACAGGTTTCCCAGGTTATTCAGCTGGTCGTGGAGTTGAGCCACCTTGAGGTGCCCCAGGAGGTGGTTAGAGTGTCTCAGTTAGCGTATAGCATATATGTATCTATACTAGTAGCCGAGGAGTGCCATGTGCTTTGTTGTATCCAGTTGTATTATGTTGTTCTTGTACGAGATACATGATGTACTGTTGTACTGTGTTGTTTTAAACTGGAATATTTTGAGTATTGCAGTATTTTAAATTAGGTTATCTTTCCGTCTGGCCAAAAGCAAAAATTTAAGCCACTATTTTAAATGCTTCTGCTATTGTTTGCGTGGTTAAACTCTGTGTTTGTGCACGAGGCCTGACATTTTTGGTATCAGAGCTTAAGCTGGGATAAGCTCAATTTCTTTTGATCACACTTGAGTCTAGGCACAGTGTTGCTTGTTGCATGTGCATGGCTATGTGACTCTTTGATTTTGTGATATATTTGTTGCTGTGTGACCTTACCCTCTTAGTACTTTCGTAGATGTTGCCTAGACGTAAGGGTAGAGGTAGAGGGAAGATTTCGGAAGAATCCGAGGGTCAGAACGAGGAGGTGCAGCGTAGTATTCCTCGTCGTGGTCGTGATAGTCAAATTGTGGTAGATGAGCTGGCAGCCCGTGTGGACGACATGGAACTTGTGATGGTGAGTTTTCAGCAGATGAATCCTCAGATGTAATGGTGATGAGTCTAGTTCCAATGTGGAGTCTTGGTTGCAGCACATTACCGGGATGTTTGATCGTGTCAGGTATGATGACGAGCGTAGGTTGAGTTTGACTACGTTTCAGTCGAGGAGAGGTGCCGAGCGTTGGTGGAGAGGCGCTTCGAGGACTCTTGAGGAGACAGGTGTAGGGATTACGTGGAACAGTTTTTGTACCGCCTTTCGTCAGGAGTATGTTCCGTAATCCTTTGTGAACGCCAGGGAGCGTGAGTTTGATAACCTGGTGCAGGGAACTATGTCCATAGGAGAGTATGCCCGGAGGTTTTCTTCTCTTCTTGCGTATGTTCTGCATGTCTCTGGCCGAGAGAGGGAGAAGAGGAACAAGTTCTTGGAGGGGCTGAATGAATAGTTGTATTCTTTGGTGTTGGCGGGTTCACCGACGAGTTATGCGGATGCGATGGACAATACTATGGATATTGAGGAGGGACTGCAGAACCGTAGGTCTCGTGTTAGGCCTCAAGTGGTGCAAGGTAACCGACCCATGGTTTCGGGGGTGCAACCTACCCAGTCTGTGCAGTCATCCCAGCCACCCCAGCAACAGATAACCCAACAGTCTGGACACCATAGGTTTAGGCCTCGTGGTCGTCAGTTCAAGAAGAAGTCAGGTTCTAGTTCTTCTGGCTCGGGTAGCTCTAGCAGTAGTGGTTCCAAGGTCGAGTTTTGTGGCAAGTGTGGAGGAAAGCATCCTACAGCGCAGTGTGTAGGTGTGCAAGGTTCGTGTAATGTTTGTGCGCAGTATGGACATTTTGCGAGAGTGTGTCCTTTGACTGGATCTTAGCATACCGCCGCCCCACCGTAGGGTCGAGGTGGACCGTCTAGAGGTCGTTATTTTCCTGCTCCGCAGCAGAGGTTGGGAGAGCCTCAGGTTAGGCCGTTTCAGCAGCCTGGTCCTTCACGGTTTGGACAGTCTTCGCAGCCCCAGTTTTCAGGACCTCAGTATGCCCAGGTGAATGCCATGACGAGGGAGCAAGTGGAAGGCACGACAGGAGGAGGAGTGATCGTAGGTACTTGTTTTGTCTTTGATTTTCCTGCGCTTGTGTTGTTTGATACAGGAGCATCACATTCGTTTATTGCTGATGCATTTGTGGTTGAGCATGGTTTGCATACCACTGTTTTGTGTGATGTTGTGTCTGTTGCGACTTCTTCCGGCGTGAGCCTGTACTCCCAAGAGATTTTGTTGAATGGCATTCTTAAGTTTGGTGAGAACGTGTTGTTAGCCAACCTGATCAGGCTAGTGATGTGGGATTTCGATTGCATAGTGGGAATGGACGTGTTGTCTAGTTATAGGGCCACTGTGGATTGTTTCCATGGATTGTGCGTTTTAGGCCCCAGTCTGGAGAGAAATGGAATTTCTGTGGCCACGATTCCCAGTCGAAGATTCCTTTAGTCTCTGCGATGGAGATGTTTAGCCTGTTGTCGTTGGAGAATGCTGGATTTATGATCTATGCTTTGGATGCGTATTCTTATTCGCACGTAGAGCTTTGTGATGTTCCCGTTGTTCGCTATTTCCCGGATGTGTTTTCGGAGGAGATTCCTGGTTTTCCTCCGAAGAGGGAGATGACTTTAGCATTGAGTTGGTACCTGGTACAGCTCTTATCTCGAGAGCCCCGTATCGTTTAGCGTCTGCTGAGTTGAGGGAGCTTAAGGTTCAGCTTAGTGACTTGCTGGAGAAGGGATTCATTAGGCCAAGTATGTCTCCGTGGGGAGCGCCTATCTTGTTTTTAAAGAAGAAGGACGGTTATATGATGTGCATCGACTTTAGACAGTTGAATAAGGCTACAGTGAAGAATAAGTACCCTTTTCCAAGGATAGATGACTTGTTTTATCAGCTTCAGGGTTCGGCTGTGTTTTCAAAGATCGATCTGCGTTCGGGACCATCAGTTGAACATTCGAGAGCAAGATGTTGTGAAGACTTCTTTTCGTACGAGGTAAGGGCATTATGAGTTTTTGGTTATGCCTTTTGGGTTGACGAATGCCCCCGCAGTTTTCATGGATCTGATGAATCGAGTCTTTAGAGAGTTCATCGATCAGTTTGTGATTGTGTTTATCGAGATATCTTGGTGTACTTTAAGACTCTGATGCAGCACAAGGAGCATTTGAAGTTGGTTCTTCAGACGCTTCGAGACTCGCAGCTGTGTGCTAAGTTTTCCAAGTGCGAGTTTTGGTTAGACCGTGTTGTATTTCTTGGTCATGTTTTTTCAGCTGCAGGTATTTCTGTGGATCCCAGTAAAGTTGAGGCTATTGTTAACTGGAATCATCCCAAGAATGTTGCTGAGATTCGTAGTTTCTTGGGTTTGGCTGTCTATTATAGGCGTTTTATAGAGGGATTCTCTAGTATAGCTAAGCCGATGACGCAATTGACTCTGAAAGACAAGAGGTTTGTTTGGACTAAGCAGTGTGAGAACAACTTTTTGTTGCTCAAAGAGAAGCTAACTTCTACGCCCGTGTTAGCTTTGCCTTCTGGTTTTGGTGGTTTTTTGGTTTGTGCGGATGCTTCCTTGAATGGATTGGGTTGTGTGTTGATGTAGAATGGTCGAGTCATTGCGTATGCCTCTCGTCAGTTGAAACCGCATGAGACTCGTTACCCTGTTCATGATTTAGAATTGGCAGCAGTGGTCTTTGCCTTGAAGATTTGGCGTCACTATCTGTATGGCGAGAAGTTTGTGGTGTATTCAGACCACAAGAGCCTTCAGTATCTGTTTGCTCAGTCAGATTTAAACATGAGACAGCGTAGATGGATGGAGCTGCTTAAGGATTTTGATTGTGAGATCCAATATCAGCCTGTGAAAGTAAATGTAGTTGCTGATGCATTGAGCAGAAAGGCTCAAGTGGCGATGTTGGCTTCGTTGCAGATTTCGAAGGTCCATGAGCATCTAAGCACTACTGGTTGGCGGTTTTACCCAGGTGAGGATTATGTTGTGGTGTCTTCTTTCCAAGTTGAGTCACAGATTGTTGCGATGTTAGAGCAGCTCAGAGGACCGATCCATCAATCCATGAGTTGAAGCTGAAGGTTAGATCTGGACAGTTGGAAGACTATTCTGTCTCGTCTGATGGTTGTTTGAGGTTTCATGGCAGGTTGGTTGTGACAAATCTGATTGATTTGAAGGAGGATATCTTGAGAGAAGCGCACTGTAGTAGACACAGTGTCCATCCTGGTACAAGGAAGATGTATCATGCCTTGAAGCAGCATTATTGGTGGGCAGGTTTGAAGAGCGATGTTGCTGATTTTGTAGCCCGTCTGAATTGTCAGCAAGTTAAGGCTGAAAGGATGAGACCTGGTGGTTTGTTGCAAAGCTTAGAAGTGCCCCAATGGTATTGGGAGAACATATCTATGGATTTTGTGACGCATTTGCCTCGTTCCAGCAGAGGATGTGATGCAGTTTGGGTTATAGACAGATTGTCGAAGTATGCGCACTTCATTCCCTATAGCACGACGTATTCTTTGAAGAAGATGGCAAAGCTGTACATAGATTTTGTGGTGCGTTTGCATGGTGTGCCAATTTCTATCGTTGCTGATCACTTATCCGAGGTTTACTTCCAGGTTTTGGAAAAGTTTACAAACAGCTTTGGGTACTAGATTGGCTATGAAAACAGCATATCATCTCCAAACAGATGGCCAATCTGAGAGAACTATCCAGATTTTAGAGAGAGCTGTTGTGATGGATTTTAGTGGTAGCTGGCAAGATTCGTTGTCTTTGGTTGAGTTTCTTATAATAACAGCTACCAGGTCACGATTGGTATGGCACCTTTTGAGGCATTGTATGGCAGGAAGTGCAGATCGCCTGTATGTTGGGAAGAAGTGGGGGAGAAGCAGCTGTCTTCTCCAGAATTTGTGCAGAAGATGATAGATCAAGTAGATCTGATTCACCAGCGAATGAAAGCTGCACAAGATCTCCAAGCAGTTATTCGAACAAAAGGCGTAGACCTTTAGAATTTCAGGTAGTTGATATGGTTTTCCTGAGAGTTTCTCCTTTCCGCAGTGTTATGAGATTTGGTCTCAAGGGAAAGTTAGCTCATCGTTATGTTGGACCATTTGAGATTGCTGAGAGAATTTGTCCTTTGACTTATCGGCTATTTTTGTCGCCAGATCTGTGTTCCTTACATGATGTTTTTCATGTGTCCATGTTGAGGAAGTACGGCCAGATCCGTCGCATGTGTTGAGTGTTAGAGTAGATGCCCAACTAGCCAACTTGTGGCGTGTGGGTTTTATAGAATCTTGTATACGACAGTCTTTATATATGATATTCGCATTTGTTTATGACGTTCTTTATTTTCATTATGGTTATAATGTTAACAATTGTGTTGGATAAAGACCTAGAATGCACCATAGTGTATGTTAGATGTGATAGTGGGTATGACGGCTATCATGAAATACATCTAATAGTCACTGTGCATTCTGAATACGTTCCTAGTCGATTGGGCCGTCAAAATGAGGATAAGGCCGCCCGAGCTTGAGACTAGCATCTGCGATGCGAAGTACCATGTTTCATTGGTAGGGAACATTTTGATGTTCTGAGCATGCAGATGGATAGTGACCTGGTGATCTATCGAACTACCCTCGTTCGGACTTTCCAAGTGGTTACCATTTGTCGAGTGGATAAGTCCGAGGTCTTGGTTGTACTGATTAGTCCTCACTACTCGAAACGTCATTGAGGCTCTACATGATAGGCGCCTCACTTTGACCCGTTTGCCGACTCACTTGGGGTCATTAGGCGGCGGGATTGGGTGAGGTCCCGATGCATGTAAGAGTCGATGTTTCGTTGTCGAGGATTCACCGCTCGCACTCATGCGTGGATATCCTATGCTATCTAAGGAGATAATAGTGTATAAATCTCTGGCCAGAGTACTAGAAGTGTTTTAGGTAAATGGGTTTACCTAGTTACACTCGTGATGTCACTATTCGATCTCCAAGATGTACGCATAGCTGTCGGATCTCTAGCGACTCTCGATTTACCAATGGTTGTTGATCTGATCGGGATATATGTGTTGAAAGGACCGTACTGTACGCTAACCACGACCAACTGGTTCTTGCAGGCACTATCAGTGATACCTAGGGGATCATGGGGCGATGTTGCTAGGCGCTTTACCATGATCCGATGGGCAAGTCTGAAATTATGATTTCGGAGCCGTAATGGTTGTGGGCCCACGGCTAGCTGTATCCCTGAACCATTGAGGGTCACACAAGTACTGGATTCATGATTCCCGTACGGAAACTGAGCTCAATGTGTTGGGAAACTGAGTCGATCGGTCCGATCTGAGCGTCGATCGGAGTTATGATGAAACCACAGTGAATTAAACGAACCGAATATTCATATGGACCTCGGTTTGACCCAAGTCCAATGGGCCGGTTCAAGCCCATGTATATTGATTATATACTAAGTGTTGATTAGGGCTTTTGATCACTTAGCCCATAACCTAAACCTAGCCTCCACAAGCATCACACGGCCGCCCCTCCACCTCTCCTCAACCTCACGGCCACGCGCCGCCGCCGCGCCACCACGCGCCGCCGCCCCGTGATCGGACTTGCTCCGATCGTCGTGCTGAGGTCATTCCGTCCGTGGCAAATCCATCAATTCTTCTAGTGCAGATTTACGGAGGAAGATTGATTCCGGTCGTGGACCTGATTGGAGGATCTACCGCCGCCTACCGAGAAGAGCCAGATTTTCCCGGTGAATTTTCTGGTTGGAGCCAGGCGCCTAGACGCCAGCAAGGTGACAATTTCTAACATCCTATGTATGATTTTGTTGCCTTTATCGATGTATTGAACTCTTTCCGGGGCAAATTTTTGATTTCCGCTGCGCCCCCGGGAAGTGGGATCCGGATCCGCCACCGTATGCCAACAGTGGTATCAGAGCACAGGCTCGGATCCTTCAATACATCTTGTGCCATATTGCATCAGATCTCGAAATTTTGATCACGAAAACAAAAAAAAATATTTTTGGCCTGCCGGCCGCCACAGCATGCGGCGGCGCGAACTCCCACGCGATATCGCGCGCAGCCGCGCGATGGCCGCGGATGATGCGCGGCCGATGTCTCCTGCCCTCGCACTAATGGTAGCGCGGTGGTCGAAGAGGAGCGCACGACTGTTCGCCGCGATTGGCGCGGCTGTGCGCCATGCATCACGCGGCGATGCACGTCCGTCGCGCAACTTGGTTGCGCGACCTGCCGCGCTTGGCCCGGGAAGCGTGATGGCGGCGGCCGCCGCCGTGCGGCCGCCGTCCGACGTGATTTCCGGCAGATTGTTGCGACGGCTGATTTTTCCTTCTAGGTTTAGTTCTGTCCTGTCCCGGGCAGCCCATGAAGTTTTTGGGCCGAAATTCGATATCGGGCCAATTTTGGTCGACTTTGAAATTTTTGAGATTTTGGGCCTAAAATCGTTTTAAGCCCAATATGATGCAATTAAAATTGCAAAATATGATTTTAATTGTGAAATATGATTTTATAATTAAAATATGATTTTGTTGATTAAAATTTGATTTTATCGACAAAATGCGATTTTATTATAAAATGCGATTTTATGATTAAAATATGATTTTGTGGTAAATAATTTGATTATTTAATTATGCATTTAATTAGATTGACTGCATGTTTGGGATGATCGAGAGCCGTGCCCAATGTGTTAGGTGTATGCTTTAGGTTTTGCGATTTCGGTTGTATTTAATATTGTTGATTATCATTTTATAAAGTGGGTCTGTTTGTGGCCCCTTCCCACCCCTTACAATTGTATCCCTTATATGTCATAGAAATTTAATTATAAATTACTAGACTTAGTGGGAGGACATTTGAAGATGGTGGGCCGATGACGATCAAAGATATTGAAGACCGAAGATCTGTAAAACCGGAATCAATTGTAATAGGATTGCATTGCATATTGCATTTCAGGATTGGACCCAGGTCCGTGATTGGCAACCACGGACCGCATAGCTCTCGCGATCGATCATCCCAAAGTTAGTTATATATTTGATATATATGTTGAATCCGCGTGTTTTAAATTTTGATTTAAAATTGCATGAGGCCAAATTTTCAAAAATAAAATCCCTCGTTTTAAATACGATTTAAAACTAATATCAAGATTAAAAATTTATTCGATAAACTAAAGGGAATTTAAATCTGTTTAAATCATCCCTACCTTCCATCAACAATGGGTGTACGCCGATGCTACCCGCATACATGGCCCGGCTCATATTATTGAGAGGGTTATGTATGCCGAAAAGCTGTCCAAGCCATTGACAATTGTTGTGAGTCGGTTGGAACTCCCTTTAACGTTGGCTCATATTATTGGGGACGTTAAGGGGACCGTCCTTCACGACTCAACATTGTTAGAGTAGATGTCCAACTAGCCAACTTGTGGCGTGTGGGTTTTATAGACTCTTGTATATGACAGTCTTTATATATGATATTCGCATTTGTTTATGGCGTTCTTTATTTTCATTATGATTATAATGTTAACAATTATGTTGGATAAAGACCTAGAATGCACCATAGTGTATGTTAGATGTGATAGCGGGTATGACGGCTATCATGAAACACATCTAATAATCACTGTGCATTCTGAATACGTTCCTAGTCGATTGGGCCGTCAAAATGAGGATAAGGCCGCCCGAGCTTGAGACTAGCATCTGCGATGCGAAGTACCATGTTTCATTGGTAGGGAACATTTTGATGTTATGAGCATGCAGATGGATAGTGACCTGGTGATCTATCGAACTACCCTCGTTCGAACTTTCCAAGTGGTTACCATTTGTCGAGTGGATAAGTCCGAAGTCTTGGTTGTACTGATTAGTCCTCACTACTCGAAACGTCATTGAGGCTCTACATGATAGGCGCCTCACTTTGACCCGTTTGCCAACTCACTTGGGGTCATTAGGCGGCGGGATTGGGTGAGGTCCCGATGCATGTAGGAGTCGATGCTTCGTTGTCGAGGATTCACCGCTCGCTCTCATGCGTGGATATCCTATGCTATCTGAGTAGATAATAGTGTATAAATCTCTGGCCAGAGTACTAGAAGTGTTTTAGGTAAATGGTTTTACCTAGTTACATTCGCAATGTCACTATTCGATCTCCAAGATGTACGCATAGCTGTCGGATCTCTAGCGACTCTCGATTTACCAATGGTCGTTGATCTGATCGGGATATATGTGTTGAAAGGACCGTACTGTACGCTAACCACGACCAACTGGTTCTTGCAGGCACTATCAGTGATACCTAGGGGATCATGGGGCGATTTTGCTAGGCGCTTTACCATGATCCGATGGGCAAGTTTGAAATTATGATTTCGGAGCCGCAATGGTTGTGGGCCCACGGCTAGCTGTATCCCTGAACCATTGAGGGTCACACAAGTACTGGATTCATGATTCCCGCACGGAAACTGAGCTCAATGTGTTGAGCATAGGAAGAGGATTTTAGGGAGTGCGACTTCCTAAAAGTCAACAGGGGTCAAATTGCGATTTCCCACTGTTGAGGGGCAAAACGGTCATTTTGGACTAGGTATCTGAAAAATTGTTTTTCGCATCATAATGTTCAGTTTTGGAAACTGAGTCGATCGGTCCGATCTGATCGTCGATCGGAGTTATGATGAAACCACAGTGAATTAAACGAGCCGAATGTTCATATGGACCTGGGTTTGACGCAAGTCCAATGGGCCGGTTCAAGCATCACACGGCCGCCCCTCCACCTCTCCTCAACCTCACAGCCACGCGCCGCCGCCGCGCCACCACGCGCCGCCGCCCCGTGATCGGACTTGCTCCGATCATTCGTGCTGAGGTGATTCCGTCCGTGGCAAATCCGTCAAGTCTTCTAGTGCAGATTGACGGAGGAAGATTGATTCCGGTCGTGGACCTGATTGGAGGATCTACCGCCGCCTACCGAGAAGAGCCAGATTTTCCCTGTGAATTTTCTGGTTGGAGCCAGGCGCCTAGACGCCAGCAAGGTGACAATTTCTAACATCCTATGTATGATTTTGTTGCCTTTATCGATGTATTGAACGCTTTCCGGGGCCAATTTTTGATTTCCGCTGCGCCCCCGAGAAGTGGGATCCGGATCCGCCACCGTATGCCAACATTGAGAACTGACGAGGTGGAGCTTGATCAGACTTTGAGTTATGTTGAGCATCCCTTGCAGATCTTGGATCGAAAGGAGAAGCAGCTGAGGGTGATGGTCCAGTGGAGCAAACATGGTAGAGAAGAAGCTACGTGGGAACTGGAATAGAAGATGCAGCGTGAGTGGCCACATCTGTTTGAGTAAGCCTGGTATCAGATTCCAATAGCTAGTTTGTTTCTTGTTGTGTCCCGATAGATGTTTGCTTATGGTTGTTTTCCCAGTTATCTTGAACTCTTGATCCGAAATTGTTGTTTGATTTCGAGGATGAAATCCTATTTTAGTGGGGGAGGAATGTGAGACCTGAAATTTTAGAAAGATTATTTTAGTTAAGTAATCGGTGCTTAAGAGTTCCAGATTTGAGCGTGAACAAATCTGGGTGACCAGCTTTGAGTTGGTAGGCTTCGTGAGCGTATTTGGGTCAGATTTGATACTTAGAAAAATTCTAGGAAGTTTGAGAAATTTGGTTGCAATGATCAGATTTGAGTGCTGATCAGATTCGAGGTTAGAATCTGGTATCGCTAAGCAGATGTGAGTACGCTAGTGTGTTTCTGTAGTGGGTAGCGAAACTACGCCATTTGGATTAGTTGGAACGACATCGTTTTGGTTTAGCGGGCGAGATTCAGATTTGATTAGCGTTGGTCTTCAGATTTCGATAGGATCTGGGTGTTGCGATGCGACGCATTTAGCATTTCAGTTGAGTAGCGGGTAACGTGTCCAGGTGTGACAGTATACTCTGTGCGACGTCGTTTGGATAAGTCAGGATCTGGTTTGACGTAGAGTCATATCTGATGTGAGATTCAGATCCGAGTGGGAAATCAGTTTCGAGACTTAATTTTTGGTGCGTACTTCTCATCAGACTTGAGCAGATTTGAAATTTTATTTAAGAGGACTTGGTCTTCGATTCCCAGTATTTATATTCGACACTTAGAATATTTCTCGATAGCAAATCCTGTTGCGATACCCTAGCTATTGTTCCGTAGCTCTTTTCCCAGATTTCCGGTGGTAGGCAGCTCCGATTGAAGTAAGAGTGGTAGCGCTGGACTCCTCTTTCTAAGACGCTTCGTTGGTACAGGTTTTGGAATCTTGCGTGAAGCTTGGAGAGGTTGCGAAGACATCTCCCTTCTGTAGTCTGTTAGCATAAACGTCGGATTTTCTTCTGCGGTTCAGGTAGCTCGTGGGGTAAGTGTTAAGATCCTACCTTGTGCCTTGTTTAGAGCCTTCTATTGTGTTAGAAGGGTAGGATAGCGCAAGTTGAGTTCGTAGCTCCCAGTTGTAGTTTATGTGCTACTGTCCCTGAGATTTTGTGCGTTGTTGTGTAGCAGGTTCTTGGATCTGTGTTGCTCATGACTTCGTTGTAGTAATTGTAGCTCAGAAGGATTGAGGTGCGGATGTGAGCTTGTTTTACAGCTTTGGATTGAGCATGGGTGATTATGCTTGCTGCTGTGTATGCTTCGGTTCTGTTATTGCTTGCTTCTGTTGTATTGATATCTGCAAGATGTCATTGCATGCACGCATAATTTCATGTTTCATTCTGATCTGTTTAGCCGCACCTTGTTATCTTGATCTGTGCGTACCAGGATGCTTGTTTTGAGGACGAGCGGGTAACTCCCGTATACCTCATCTCCCTGCTGGGATCTGTTAGCCACTATGAGCGGAGTGGGTAGCTCCCACATCTCATGGGTTGGGCAACAGCAGGTTGAGTTGTGTTTTGCATCTGGTGCCGTGTGTTGAGACGAGTGGGTAGCTCCCATATACTCACACATCCCATGGCCACTGTTGTTCTGTTGATCTGATTTATTTGTTGAGCAGCTGTTGAGATCCCTTGGCTCCCTGCTTTCGGTTGTAGCCTTGTTCTCATGCATAGCATTTGCATATTACTTGTTACTTTCCATTAGATGTTTTATCCTGCTCTCCGTACTGGGGTTTTGTTGGGTAACCATGGCGGATCCGGATCCCGTCTCCCGGCGAGGCAGCGGAAGAATAAAATTAGGCTGGGAAACGTTCAATACAATTCAATAATAACACAATATGAACCATTCATAGGGTGTTCAGTCAGTTACCTTGCTGGCGTCTAGGCACCTGGCTCCGACCAGTTTCACGAGGAAACCGGCACTTCACGGTAGGCGGCGGTAGATTACGTCAATCAGGTCCACGACCGGAAGGGAGACTCCTTCGTCAGCCTGCACTAGAAGGCCTGACGAGATCAGCACGGACGGATTCTCCTCGAAAGGTTGGCCGGAACAAATTCCGGCGAGGGAGGCGGCGGCGGCGACAAGCGGCGGCCGTGCCTGAGGATAGGGAGAGGGGGCGGCGACCAAGAGCTTTTAGAGACTAGGGTTTATGTGTTAGTTACAATGATTAAGGCCCTAACCCAACTTAATTAAATAAAGTTGGTACATGGGCTTGAACCGGCCCAATGGACTTGGGTCATACCCAGGTCCATGTGAACATTCGATCGTTTAATTCATTGCGGTTTCATCATAACTCCGATCGACGATCAGATCGGACCGATCGACTCAGTTTCCAAAACTGAATATTATGATCTGAAAAACCATTTTTCAGAACCCCAGTGCAAAATGACCGTTTTGCCCCTCAACCGCGGGAAATCATGATTTGACCCCTGTTGACTTTTAGGAAGTCGCACTTCCAAAATCCTCCTCCTATGCTCAACACATTGAGCTCAGTATCCGTGCGGGAATCTCGAATCCAGCACTTGTGTGACCCTCAATGGTTCAGGGATACAGCTAGCCGTGGGCCCACAACCATTGTGGCTCCGGAATCACAATTCCGGACTTGCCCATCGGATCATGGTAAGAGCATCTAGCAACATCACCCCATGATCCCCTAGGTATCACTGATAGTGCCTGCAAGAACCGGTTGGTCGTGGTTACCGTACAGTACGGTCCTTTCAATCCATATATCCCGATCAGATCAACGACCATTGGTAAATCGAGAGTCGTTATAGATCCGATAGCTATGCATACATCTTGGAGATCGAATAGTGACATCGCGAGTGTAACTAGGTAAACACATTTACCTAAAACACTTTTAGTACTCTGGCCAGAGATTTATACACTATTATCCCCTCAGATAGCATAGGATATCCACGCATGTCTACGAGCTGTGAATCCTCGACAACGATGCATCGACTCCTACATGCATCGTGGTCTCACCCAATCCTGCCGCCTAATGACCCCAAGTGAGTCGGCAAACGGGTCAAAGTGAGACGCCTATCATGTAGAGTCTCAATGATGTTTCGAGTCGTGAGGACTAATCAGTACAACCAAGACCTCGGACTTATCCACTCGACAAATGGTAACCACTTGGAAAGTCCGAACGAGGGTAGTTAGATAGATCACCAGGTCACTATCTATCTGCATGCTCAGAACATCACAATGTTCCCTACCAATGAAACATGGTACATCGCATCGCAGATACTAGTCTCGAGCTCGGGCGGCCTTATCCTCATTTTGACGGCCCAATCGACTAGGAACGTGTTCAGAATACACAGTGACTATTAGATGTGTTTCATGATAGCCTTCATACCCACTATCACATCTAACATACACTATAGTGCATTCTAGGTCTTTACTCAACGCAATTGTTAATCATCATACAACACAGTGAAAGTAAAGAACGCCATATATAAATGCAAATATCATATATAAAGATCGTTTCATACAAGAGTCTATGAACCCACACGCCACAAGTTGGCTAGTTGGGCATCTACTCTAACAATCTCCAACTTGCCCTAAAGCCAACTACTCATCAGACGCAGTCCCATTGTTTCGCGATGTTTTTCAAACAACGGTCCTGGCAAGGGCTTCGTAAGTGGATCAGCAACGTTGTCCGCAGAGGCGACTCTCTCAACTGCTATGTCACCTCTAGCCACAATATCCCGGATTATGTGGTATTTCCTCAGTATGTGTTTGGATCTTTGGTGAGACCTAGGCTCCTTTGCTTGCGCAACGGCACCCGTGTTGTCGCAGTACACCGGGACTGGACCAAATCCATTAGGAATGACGCCCAACTCTTGGACGAAATTCCTTATCCAAACCGCCTCCTTAGCAGCAGCTGTTGCTGCGATGTACTCAGCCTCAGTGGTTGAATCCGCGATGGTGTCTTGTTTGAAACTCTTCCTAGAGATAGCACCACCATTGAGCATGAATACAAATCCAGAGGTTGACTTCGAATCATCCACGTCACACTGGAAGCTAGAATCAGTGTAGCCTTCCAGTTTCAGTTCACCACCCCCATAGACCATGAACATATTCTTAGTCCTTCGCAAGTACTTAAGAATATCCTTCACAGCCTTCCAATGCAATTGACCGGGGTTGGCCTGGTAGCGGCTCATGACACTCAGAGTATATGCGACATCCGGTCTATTCGAGATCATGCCATGCATAATACTACCTATTGCTGAGGCATATGGCACACGTGTCATACTCTCTATCTCCTCATCAGTCTTCGGACTTAACTACCTTCTTATATACACATGGCTCCTCGGGATTCTTGATGAAACCAAATTCCTTAATTGTTTCATCGAATCTCAGGTTCCAACTCCTCGATGCTTGTTTGAGACCGTAGATCGATCTCTGAAGCTTGTATACCTTATGCTTGCTTCCAACAGATGTGAAACCCTCAGGCTGCGTCATATAGATCTCTTCCTTAATGTTTCCATTAAGGAACACAGTTTTCACATCCATTTGCCATATCTCATAGTCGTACCATGCGGCTATGGCAAGTAAGATTCTAATTGACTTGAACATTGCGACTGGCGAGAAGGTTTCATCATAGTCAACACCTTGCCTTTGAGTGTAACCTTTCGCGACCAGTCGTGCCTTGTATGTCATTACCTTGCCATCAGGCCCAAGTTTCCTCTTGTATACCCATTTGCACCCAATAGGAACAATTCCTTCGGGAGGGTTAACAAGAGTCCAAACTTGGTTCGTATGCATTGAGTCAAACTCAGACTGCATTGCTTCAAGCCACAAATGGAATCTGCATCGGAAATTGCCTCCTTGAAAGTTCTTGGATCAGATCCAACAACTTGATCACCTTGATCATCTTCAAGGAGAAAACCATATCTCTCAGGAACCCTTTCGGATCTCCTGGGTGCGACCATTTCTGGTACTGGCTCTGTAGGTGCAGGAGATTCACCTGGTACTTCAGTTGGTTCTCGAACCTCTTCGAGTTCTACTATCTTGCCTTTTCTATCAAGTAGAAATTCCCTTTCCATAAACGTGGAATTTCTAGAAACAAACACTTTTGTTTTGTTCGGATAGTAGAAGTAGTATCCAATGGAATTCTTTGGATACCCAATGAAGTAGCATAAGATGGATCTCGTATCCAGCTTATCTCCCACTGTCTGCTTCACGTAAGCAGGACATCTCCAAATCCTCATGTATGAGTACTTGGGTGGTTTGCCCATCCATATCTCATATGAAGTCTTATCCACTGCCTTGGTGTGGACATTTTTCAACAACATTACCGCCGTTTCGAGCGCATAGCCCCAAAACGAGGTAAGAAGTTCAGTGAAGCTCATCTTAGATCGAACCATGTCCAACAAGGTCCGATTACGACGCTCCGCTACACCATTGAGCTGTGGTGTGGCCGGAGGGGTCCACTGTGCGAGAATCTCATTCTCTTTCAGATAGTCTTGAAATTCAGCACTCAAGTATTCACCACCTCGATCAGATCGAAGTGCTTTAATACTTTTGCCTAATTGATTTTCTACTTCAGCCTTAAATTCTTTGAACCTTTCAAAGGATTCAGACTTGTGCTTCATTAAGTACAAGTACCCATACCTAGAGTAATCGTCGATAAAGGTGATGAAGTATGTGTGACCGTATTTAGTACCAATACTAAACGGGTCGCACACATCAGTATGGATCAAATCCAATAGGCCTTGACCACGCTCACCCTTGACCTTGAAGGGTTGCTTAGTCATCTTTCCCTTAAGACAAGATTCACAAGTCGGTAGGGAGTTAATGTCTGACAGATCAAACATGTCACTCCTAACTAACTTGTTCATCCTACTTAGAGAAATATGACCTAGACTAGCGTGCCAAAGTTGTGCTGGGTTCAAGTTATCGTGTTTCTTTTTAATCGTTGTTGTATGTGCTTCGACATCGCGAGTTGGAACGTCTTTTAATTTTAAGGTGTACAAATCGTTTTCGCGTTCCCCAATTCCAATTAAACATTCATTCTTGTAAATATTGCAAATCGAATTTGCAAACATACAATAATATCCATCACTATCAAGCATAGAAACAGAAATAATGTTCTTTATTAATTCGGGAACAAACAAAACGTTTCGTAATAACAACTTAAAATCAGAAGACAGAAATAAATAAACATCTCCTATAGCTACTGCAGCAACTCTTGCTCCATTGCCAAGCCTCAAGTGTGTCTCACCCTCTCTAAGACGTCGGCTTCTTGTCATCACCTGCAAATCATTGCAGATATGAGATCCACATCCGGTATCAAGTACCCAAGAAGTCGAACTAAGAGACATATTTATTCCAATATAGAACATACCTTTCGCAGTTCGCAACTGCTCGAGGTACTCCTTGCAGTTCCTCCTCCAATGCCCAGGCTTGTGGCAGTGGTGGCAAACATCCTCAATCTTGTTTGGCTTGGAAGCCTTTGCCT
>KQ994045.1:179164-190309 GCA_001598015.1 Dorcoceras hygrometricum
GACTATTAGATGTGTTTCATGATAGCCGTCATACCCACTATCACATCTAACATACACTTTAGTGTATTCTAGGTCTTTACTCAACGCAATTGTAAATCATCATACACACAATGAAAGTAAAGAATGCCATATAATAAATGCGAATATCATATATAAAGATTGTCATATACAAGAGTCTATAAAATAAATAAATGCGAATATCATATATAAAGATTGTCATATACAAGAGTCTATAAACCCACACGCCACAAGTTGGCTAGTTGGGCATCTACTCTAACAACCTAAGCTCCTTTGCTTGCGCAACGGCACCCTGTAGGGGGAACCGTGGCGGATTCGGATCCCGTCTCCCGACGAGGCAGCGGAAGAATAAAATTAGGCCGGGAAACGTTCAATATAATTCAAAATAACACAATATGAACCATTCATAGGGTGTTCAGTCAGTTACCTTGCTGGCGTCAAGGCACCTGGCTCCGACCAGTTTCACGAGGAAACCGGCACTTCACGGTAGGCGGCGGTAGATTACGTCAATCAGGTCCACGACCGGAAGGGAGACTCCTTCGTCAGCCTGCACTAGAAGGCCTGACGAGATCAGCGCGGACGGATTCTCCTCGAAAGGTTGGCCGGAACAAATTCCGGCGAGGGAGGCGGCGGTGGCGACAAGCGGCGGCCGTGCGTGAGGAGAGGGAGAGGGGGCGGCGGCCAAGAGATTTTAGAGACTAGGGTTTATGTGTTAGTTACAATGATTAAGGCCCTAACCCAACTTAATTATATAAAGTTGGTCCATGGGCTTGAACCGGCCCAATGGACTTGGGTCACACCCAGGTCCATGTGAACATTCGGTTCGTTTAATTCATTACGGTTTCATCATAACTTCGATCGACGATCAGATCGGACCGATCGACTCAGTTTCCAAAACTGAATATTATGATCTGAAAAACCATTTTTCAGAACCCCAGTGCAAAATGACCGTTTTGCCCCTCAACCGCGGGAAATCACGATTTGACCCCTGTTGACTTTTAGGAAGTTGCACTTGAAAAATCCTCCTCCTATGCTCAACACATTGAGATCAGTATCCGTGCGAGAATCTCGAATCCAGCACTTGTGTGACCCTCAATGGTTCAGGGATACAGCTAGCCGTGGGCCCACAACCATTGTGGCTCCGGAATCACAATTCCGGACTTGCCCATTGGATCATGGTAAGAGCGTCTAGAAACATCGCCCCATGATCCCCTAGGTATCACTGATAGTGCCTGCAAGAACCAGTTGGTCGTGGTTAGCGTACAGTACGGTCCTTTCAATCCATATATCCCGATCAGATCAACGACCATTGGTAAATCGAGAGTCGTTATAGATCCTATAGCTATGCATACATCTTGGAGATCGAATAGTGACATCGCGAGTGTAACTAGGTAAACCCATTTACCTAAAACACTTTTAGTACTCTGGACAGAGATTTATACACTATTATCCCCTCAGATAGCATAGGATATCAACGCATGTCTGCGTGCGGTGAATCCTCGACAACGATGCATCGACTCCTACATGCATCGGGGTCTCACCCAATCCTGCCGCCTAATGACCCCAAGTGAGTCGGCAAACGGGTCAAAGTGAGACGCCTATCATGTAGAGTCTCAATGACGTTTCGAGTCGTGAGGACTAATCAGTACAACCAAGCTCAGATAGCATAGGATATCAACGCATGTCTGCGTGCGGTGAATCCTCGACAACGATGCATCGACTCCTACATGCATCGGGGTCTCACCCAATCCTGCCGCCTAATGACCCCAAGTGAGTCGGCAAACGGGTCAAAGTGAGACGCCTATCATGTAGAGTCTCAATGACGTTTCGAGTCGTGAGGACTAATCAGTACAACCAAGACCTCGGACTTATCCACTCGACAAATGGTAACCACTTGGAAAGTCCGAACGAGGGTAGTTCGATAGATCACCAGGTCACTATCTATCTGCATGCTCAGAACATCACAATGTTCCCTACCAATGAAACATGGTACTTCGCATCGCAGATACTAGTCTCGAGCTCGGGCGACCTTATCCTCATTTTGACGGCCCAATCAACTAGGAACGTGTTCAGAATACACAGTGACTATTAGATGTGTTTCATGATAGCCGTCATACCCACTATCACATCTAACATACACTATAGTGCATTCTAGGTCTTTACTCAACGCAATTGTTAATCATCATACAACACAATGAAAGTAAAGAACGCCATATATAAATGCAAATATCATATATAAAGATCGTTTCATACAAGATTCTATGAACCCACACGCCACAAGTTGGCTAGTTGGGCATCTACTTTAACAGGTTTGACCCCATGTCCCTCTGGGGCTGGTGTTTTTTTGCCTCTGTGTGTTGTACAGGTTTCCCAGGTTATTCAGCTGGTCGTGGAGTTGACCCACCTTGAGGTGCCCCAGGAGGTGATTAGAGTGTCCCGTTAGCGTATAGCATATATGTATCTATACTAGTAGCCGAGGAGTGCCCTGTGCTTTGTTGTATCCAGTTGTATTCTGTTTTTCTTGTACGAGATACATGATGTACTATTGTACTGTGTTGTTTTAAACTGGGATATTTTGAATATTGCAGTACTTGTAAGATACATGATGTACTATTGTACTGTGTTGTTTTAAACTGGGATATTTTGAGTATTGCAGTATTTTAAATTATGTTATCTTTCAGTCAGGCCAAAAGCAAAATTTTAGCCACTATTTTAAATGCTTTCGCTATTGTTTGCGTGGTTAAACTTTGTGTTTGTGCACGAGGCCTGACAAAACCAGCAGGAAGTTGAGATTCCGGTCATGGAACGGTTAGGCACTATTCAAATTCAACCATTGAAGTGCCATCTCCCTCAGAGGCTGGTCGAAGCCGGGCGTCTAGTCGCCAAAGGTAACTTATTAAACATACTATATATGTTTAATATTTATTTTATTACCTATGAGCATCCGCAGATCGGCCCGACATCCTATATATGTTTAGTATTTATATTATTACGTATGAGCATCCCCGATTGCCGCGGCCGGTCCGCTGCCAACAAAAACTTTGAACTCTTCCGCTGCCTCTCGGGGGAATGATCCGGATCCACCGTACGCCAACACCGACAGACAGAGATTGGCTGGAAATCTTTTAACTCATCCCATAGCGTCCTCATCCTAGTATAGTATAAGTTAATGTCCATAGAACCTTGGCGCAATTCATCTAGTAATCTCTTTATCTAGAAAATTATTTGAGAATTGCTCTGATGAAATTTCTCTCTCAGATAATTCCATTTCTCATATGTCGTAGAGATGTACAACACACTATCAACGATACTGTGACTCAACGAATTCAAAATCCATGAGATAACCATGTTTTTGCATCACACCCAAGATTTTCATACAGTAGATCATCCGATTTAGGATGTAGCTATGATCCATCAACAAAGTTTATTCTTAGTGGTATGGACGTCGATTTACTCCATATGTTGTAGTTTTTTCCTATGAGAGGATTGGAGATGAGAACTAACCCAGGGTGATCTCCAATGTGTAAGTAGAAGGGCCTAGCCATAGCAGAATTAGAGTTAAAGCTCGAACACCATATCATAATTTAGAGTTCGCATGAAAGAAAGAATTTCTATATTCTTTAACCATCAAACGGTTAATCGCAAGTATTTAAATAATAGAAAAAAATAAAGTGGCATGCGTGTTTATGCAATTACAAACAAATGGAACAGCGGGACACACCATGTTCTGTTATCTGTCATCAGACTGGGTAAACTCCACACTGCCATCAGACCAGGTAAGCCCGTACTGTCAGTAGATCGGAACGCTCCAATATATCATCAAACCGAGTAAGCTCTGCACTGTCATCAGACCTGGTAAGCCTCATCCTATCAGCAGATCGGGACGTTTGTACTGTTCTGACTCAGAACAGGTACGCTTGGTTCTGTCAGCAGCTCAGACCAGGTACACTTCGCTCTGTCAGCATATCAGATCGGGCATGCTTCGTGTTGTCAATAGATCAGACGCCACTCCATTATTCAATATAAATCTTTGTAGATATAGGAGAAGTGACCCGTCGACAGGAGATACCAGGCTTGACACAGGAACGCGGTCACAGCGACGGAACGGCACAAGTACTGTAATGACCGGACTTGTTCTAAATTAAATTAATAAGTTGTGGGGTTCGAAGTGAAAGAATCTAAATATTTGTACGTGGATCAAAACAAACAACTTACAAATTTCTGGACTGAATTACGAAAAATAGAAATTTGGTTACATTGAACTTAAAGAAAAGGAAATAGATCTGTACATATATCTGCGCGGAAATTCATACAATGTTCAAAGTACACTACTGTTCGGATTACATCAAAACAAGGAGTCGGTAATCTGTTATGTTTCGAAAGCTTATAACTATATTTCTGTACAACAAAACAGAAGAGACTGAAAGCTTAACGGAAACTCTTGTTTACAATAAACAGAACTGAACACAGAACTGAAACTGATGTCCAGAATAAACACCTCCGATCTGTTCCAGCTCACAACATCCAGCTCCCTACTGTTCATCACCTGCACTCAAGAAAATTAGTGAGCCTAGGGGCTCAGCAAGTAAATCTGGAATAACAAGCAGGCAATACAAACATAACTATAAATTTATCTATACTGTAGTTCAAATCTGAACAAAACGTATACTTAATATGATAACCTGGAAATCTGTAAACTGAGGAAAGCTTGAAAAGCTGAACAATATAAACTATTAATCTGGCAAATCTGAAAGCATAACTTCACATGATTGAAAACATTTACTTGCTTTTAAAAGTAAGAATCTTAAATCTTTCTCAGAGTCGTGATTAAAAATCACCTTGTGCTCTGTTCTTATCAATTAATTGAAATATGGCTTAGACACCTGGACAGAGGTCACGGTCGTTTGATCAAACTATCATCTGATATCAGGAATGGGGATTAAATCCCATCTTTTCTGTGAAAGGGATTATAGTTTGCTAACCATAATCCTGTCCCATTCAAATTTTAAGGGGCACACTGGTTCGTCAGCCAGCATCCTCACCCTTCCTACAGAGACCATCTGTTATCTATGCCATAATCTCTTTAAACTTTCTATAAAACTTTCTTTTCTTTCATTACTATCTTTACTTTCTTTTCTGAAACTTGCTTTTCTTTGGTTTCATGATCTGAAACAGATCTTTGTCAAGTATGGTTCGCTGTTTTAAAACCCTTTTTGATGTTCAGGAACTATTGGGAATTCATTGGATTTCAATCGAAGAAGAGAACTGAAATCAGATCTGAGTATGAACAATATGCAAGCATACTAACTCTCGGTAGAAAATAAGGTCTGGACTATTTAGTCAACTCAGAATTGGAAATTCAACATGACAAAAAATGAACAGTTCAGATTTCGAGGGTCAAACGAAGTCAACTCAGATTTGGAATACGAATTCAGATCTCAACATAAAACAGTTCCGAAAAAGAATCAGATTTCAAACTTAGCTTGAAATATCAAAAGTTGGAAGGTTTCCTTAATTTGAAGAAATCGAAAATATCTAAGGAAAACTCCAGAAACAAGAATGACGAAGCTACTTGTAAGCTACTGGTGCAAAATGTCAAAGATGCTTGTAAGCTACTGACAAGAATCACGCAAGCTTCTCACGAGCTGCTTTGAAGAATATCCCGGAAAACTCAAGAAGAATCAAGAACGAACATCTTTAAATATTTTCTGAATCAAAATCTCAGCAAACACATACTTTCTTCGTAAAACATCATAACTAAATTTTGGGTTTGAATAACATCAAGAAAAGATCTTAAACATTTTAAAACTAATACAAACATGCAGCAGAAACAATATATGATTTCAATAGTGTAGCAAGAAACAGAGTTTACTTGCCTTTGTATGCGACAACAATTACAGCGAGTTTATCTGGCCTGAATCAACACAATCCGATCACTTCTTGTGAAAAATATTTAAAAGTGCTACTCCATTTTAAAAGCAACTAAAGATGAAATCAGAACCATTTTTATTTGAAATGGGAAATAAATCGGCTTGTGTGGACCGGCTGGACAGCTCTTGCAACTGTGCCTCAAATATGAAAAATCAACCATATGAAAGTTGATTTACGATATTATTTCAAATAGATCTCTAACTCTTAAAACTTTCTAATTGTGGATTTAAATATTTTTGGGCGTTACATTTCTACCCTCCTTAAGAAATTTCATCCTCGAAATTTACTTACTTAAACAAATCTGGATAGCTACTTCACATGTCAGCTTCGGCTTCCCAGGTTGCTTCCCTTTCTGAGTGATTTGCCCACTGAACCTTAATCATAGGGATACTTCTATTTCTCAACTTACGATTCTCTCTCAAAAGAATCTTCACGGGAGCTTCTTCGAAAGTCAAATCTGGTGCATGATGAATAGGTTCATATCTTAATACATGCGAATAATTTCAAATGTATTTCCTGAGAGCTGATATATGGATATTGTGAACTGTTGACAACTGTGGAGGCAACGCTATACGATAAGCTAAAGTCCCGATTCTTTCCAAGAATCTCAAATGGTCCAATAAATCTGGGACTCAGCTTGCCTTTTCTCCCAAATCTCATTACACCCTTCATAGGTGATACTTTCAGAAACACATGATCTCTACTTCAAAATACAACTCTCGACGATGGATATCAGCATAGCTCTTTTGTCTACTCTGTGCCGTTTTCATTCGATCATGTATTCTTTTGATAGCTTCTGAAGTCTGTTCTATAATGTCAGGTCCTATCTCTGATCTTTCACCTACATCATCCCAATGTATCGGTGATCTACATTTTCTGCCATACAGTGCTTCGTATGGAGCCATTTCTATTGAAGCCTGATAACTGTTGTTGTACATGAACTCAACTAAGTGCAATTTAGAATCCCAGCTTTCTGCAAAGTCTAAAGTACACGCACGTAGTAAATCCTCTAGTGTTTGAATCACTCTTTCCGATTGTCCTTCAGTATGTGGATGGAAAGCTGCACTAAAGGTTAACTTAGTTCCCATGGATTTATGTAAGCTCTTCCAAAACATAGAAGTAAATCTGGGATCTCTATCTGACACTATAGAACTTGGAATACCATGGAGTTTCACTATTTCTTTCACATACAGCTCAGCATACTTATTCAGATCATATGTCGTCTTTACTGGTAAGAAATGGGATGACTTGGTTAATCTATCAATAATAACCCAAATAGAGTTAAATTCATGGAGTGTCTTTGGTAAACCTACTACAAAATCCATCGCTGTGTTATCCCATTTCCATCCTGGTATAGGGAGTGGTTTTTCCGCTGGTCTTTGATGCTCTGCTTTTACTTGTTGGCATGTTAAACACTCAGAAACAAAATTGGAAATATCTCGTTTCATTCCTGGCCACCAAACAGTTGTTGTAAATCCTTATACATCTTCGTTCCTCCTGGGTGAATTGAATACGGAGTGTTATGGGCTTCATTCATAATCTTATTGCGCAAGTTATCAACTCGCGGTACCCACAACCTATCCTGGTATTTCACAATTCCTTCTACTGTAGTATAAAGATTTCCACCTCTTTCTTCATCTTGCTGCTTCCATTTAAGCAGTTGTTCATCCCTCATCTGACTATCTCTAATCCGATCCTTCAAGGTAGATTGGATTGTAAGAACATCTAGTCTAGCAGCATAAATTTGTGTAACTACTTCCAACTCAAATATGTTGATTTCTATTTCTAATGGTATTTGAACTGAAAGCTGAGCTAATCCCACTGCTCTTCTGCTTAGTGCATCAGCTACTAACTTAGCCTTGCCAGAGTTATAGCTAATCACGCAATCATAATATTTAACCAGTTCGAGCCATCTTCTTTGCCTCATGTTAAGCTCCTTTTTGGTAAAGAAATATTTGAGGATGTTGTGGTCTGTAAAAATTTCGTATTTTTTCCCATAAAGATAGTGTCTCCAAATGTTCAATGCAAAGACCACTGCTGCTAACTCTAGATCATGTGTAGAATAATTCTTTTTGTGAATCTTCAGTTTTCTAGAGGCATAGGCAATTAAATTTCTTATCTTGCATCAAAACAGCATCCAATACTATCTTCGATGCATCCGTATAGATCATGAAATTCCCTTTCCCTGATGGCAATGTTAAAACAGGGGCTTCTATCAATGCCTGCTTTAACCTCTCAAAGATGGATTGGAATCATGGAGACCACTCATACTTAACATCCTTCTTGGTCAATGACGTTAAAGGAACAGCTATCTTAGAAAATCCCTCTATAAAACGTCGATAATATCTTGTGAGACCTAAGAAACTTCGAACCTCTGCTACGCTCTTAGCTACAGGCCATTCCAGAACAGCTTCTACTTTGGAGGGATCTACTTCTATTCCGTTCTTAGAAATAATATGACCAAGAAACACAATCTTTTCAATCCAGAATTCACATTTACTAAACTTAGCAAACAATTGTTTAGTCCTCAAAATCTGAAGTATCACTCTGAGCTGGTCAGCGTGTTCTTCTCTGCTCTTAGATTAAATGAGAATATCATCTATAAAAATAATCACGAATCTATCCAAAAAAGGTTGGAATAATCTATTCATTAAATCCATGAACATCGAAGGCGCGTTAGTTAACCCAAACGGCATCACTAAGAATTCATAATGGCCATAACGTGTTCTAAAAGCTGTCTTATATACATCTGCATCTTTTACTCTAAGCTGGTGGTAACCAGATCTGAGATCGATCTTCGAAAATACAGCAGCTCCTCGGAGTTGATAAAATAAATCATCTATTCTAGGGAGAGGATATTTATTCTTAACAGTTAACTTGTTCAATTCCCTATAATCTATACACAAACGCATACTCCCGTCCTTCTTTTTGACAAATAAAACTGGAGCTCCCCACGGTGAAGTACTAGTACGGATGAAACCTTTATCCAATAAATCTTGGATATGGTCTTTCAATTCTTTCATCTCCTTAGGAGCAAGTCTATAAGGCGGCTTAGAAACTGGAGCAGCTTTGGGTACTAAATCTGTCAGGCCTCGTTCTCTAAATAGAGTAAAATCATACAAACACATGCGGAAGCTATCAAAAAGCGGGTAAAATTTTCGCTTTTGGCCTGACGGTTTAAAATAATATAATTTAAAATAATGCGATACTCAAAATAGATATCCCAGCTTAGTAAAAACAACCAACGGTATAGCATAACAACATCAACACAATAACATGTATCAAATTCCCACAACCCAATACAAAAGCAAAGCGCAGGGCATCCCCTGGCTAGGAATACTGATACATATAAATACGCTATACGCTACTGGGATACTCTAACCACCTCCTGGGGCACCACCAGCTGGGTTATAACCACGACCAGCTGTAAAACCTGGGTTCCCTGAAAAAAACACAAACAAGGAAACAAACCAAGCCCCAGAGGGACATGGGGTCAAACCCCAGTACGAAGAGCAACAGATATAGCTAAAAGAATGCATAAGATAAAATGCAGATGCTATGCATGAGACACCGGATAACAACGGAAGGCTCAACCAACAAGGGAGCTAAGGAACTCAAGCACAGAGAATCTGCAACAACAGTGGCCACGGGGTGTGTTCACAGTGTGGTAATGAGCCACTCGCCATGATACAACACCCGAATACCAGATGCATCAAACAACTTAACCTGCCGTTGCCTCGCCCATGAACTGTGGTAGTTAACCACTCGGCGCATGGTGGCTAACGATCCCAGCAGGGAGATGAGAGTGCGGTATTGCCGCTCGTCCTCGCATCCTGGTAAGAATCAACAACAGCAATACAAGATACAAGGCTGCAAAATACGATACACAAGGGATCTGAAATATGCGTGAACAAATGCGTGTATGCAATTCACATGAAACAGCTAGCATAAACAACAATGCTCAGCAAACAATACACAGATAGGTTCACCGAAACATCCCAGCAGCCACGCATAATATCTCACGCCAATCCCAAGCTACATCAAGCTCATATCCGTACCTTAATATTAATTTACCCAATTCAGATTCCTCGAAGGGGCGAGCAAGTCACGGCCTGCACAAAATCTTCCAAACACACGATGCACAGATTTTAGGAAAAAGCCTACACAACCTCACGGCCCTCATACAATTCTCACGGCCAAACATTAAAGTTCACGGCTGGTAATTCATATGCACAAACCAGCCTTCAACCCTACCCAAACAACTTAACAGGAAGCTTAATACAAGGCTGGGAACAAGATTTCAAAGTTAAATCAGAAAGCTACCTGCAACTACGAAATGCACGAATGTGAGCAGCAACTTCGTGCTTTCGTTCCAGCCAACTACAGCCTCCAAAATGGGTACGAGATGAAATAGCTTTCCAAAAGGACTCCAACGCTACCTCGAACGTGAAAAACGGTGGCCGGAATCAACGGGAATCGCCGGATAAAATCTACGGTGAACAGTACCCGAGGGTTTGAGAAAAACAGAGAACAAAGATCGGGTAATTTGCTAAGTATGTAATCTGGTGAAATAAAATGATGGCCAAAGCTACCAATATATATACATGCGAGAAGTCTGAATAAAATTCCCACCGACAGAAACAGCTTTCAAGACTTCGCAACGCGCAACAGATTCCACAAAAATCCAACGCAGGCGCTAAGCAACGCTCAACCCCAAAACGACGTCGCTCCTGGGCCACGGAGAGGTCTGGTCGCTAACATACATCGCGAGAGAAATCTGAACAAAACGCGCTAAATGCTGGAAGGAGCGCTATCACTAAAACGACGTCGCACAGCGCATAGGTGAAATCTTAATACTAGCGCTAAAAGCTGGACGCTGAAGTCTGAACACTTGAGTGCTAACTAACAAAACAGATCTCTCCTCTAGCTTTCACCAAACGGTGTCGTTGAAACTAATCTAAACGACATCGTTTCACCCACAACACAAAAACACGCGGGGCAGACTTCATACGAAATAGCGCACAGATCTCTCCTGCACAGGACGTCCATATCTCACAAAAACTGACGGCGTATTAATCCATCTCGCTACAAAACACGCAACAACGCTAAGCGCCCAGATCTCACCTCTCGCCGAACAGATTTCTCACAAACCCGAGCAGATCTCTCAAACCAGATTTCTCAACAAAAACTCTCAAA
>KQ994045.1:229827-254007 GCA_001598015.1 Dorcoceras hygrometricum
CCTCATTTTGACGGCCCAATCGACTAGGAACATGTTTAGAATACACAGCGACTATTAGATGTGTTTCATGATAGCCGTCATACCCACTATCACATCTAACATACGCTTTAGTGTAATCTAGGTCTTTACTCAACACAATTGTAAATCATTACACACATAATGAAAGTAAAGAATGCCATATAAAAGAATGCGAATATCATATACAAAGATCGTTTGTACAAGAGTCAATGCCTTATCCTCATTTTGACGGCCCAATCGACTAGGAACATGTTTAGAATACACAGCGACTATTAGATGTGTTTCATGATAGCCGTCATACCCACTATCACATCTAACATACGCTTTAGTGTAATCTAGGTCTTTACTCAACACAATTGTAAATCATTACACACATAATGAAAGTAAAGAATGCCATATAAAAGAATGCGAATATCATATACAAAGATCGTTTGTACAAGAGTCAATGAAAACCCACACGCCACAAGTTGGCTAGTTGGGCATCTACTCTAACATGGTGAACTATCAGTTTTACCCGACGATCATCGGTATAATCAAGTGCTTCAAATAATTGCTCAATATCTTCCAACCAGTTCTCACATTCTATCGCATTCTCTGTTCCTGCCAACGTTGATGGTTTAAAAGAATGGAACCGTTTCAATAAAGTTTCCATCGGAGTAGCAGCGGCATTCAATACATCAGACGATGTACTACCCTGCTCTGTCTGTCTGTTAGTTGTTCTTCGAGGAGGCATATCTATAAATCAAACAGACTTGTTCATCATTTCTCATCAATCAATAACAAGTCAATCTCAGTCCCTCCTCTGATTAGCATACATCAATGTACTGCTTTTCAAGAGATCGAGTTCTGATTCATGCTTTGTTCAATACATGCTATTTATTCTCTTCTCAAAGAGCATTTAATTCTCAAATCTGTTCGGCATAGTCTTACCAGTTCTTCACATAATCATGTGATATAAATGCAAAAGCAGTAAGATATAAACCACACAAGCATGCAATCAAGTAATCACTCAAGAAGAACTCAATCTACCCACACTCATCTAATTCAATGATCTTAATGATGTAGTAGGCTCTGATACCACCTGTTGTGAGGCTCTCTGCTCACAATTAATTCTCTAATCTCAATCAATGGGTGATTAATTTAAACTAAAAAAGTTTATTAAATCCAATCTGGTTTATAAGAAATTTTTTTTTTCAAACAGCAGAAGCTTAAAGATTTCAGCTTGTATCGTAAACGTTATTCATTTATGAAAATACTTCATTGTCCTCGGTAGGTACAAGCTAAGTTTACTAGTACACGCTTGATTCTTATATACAAAACCAGACTTGAGCAACCTAAGAAAAACTGTCCAAAAACATAAACTATCAGCTGGTGTTTATTCTTCCTGCTGCTGACCCATCGTCTAGGTAGTTACCTCTCGTTACCCTTGGTTACTCCCCACTAGTTTCTTCCTCCTGTTTTCATGCACACATACAAAACAAAACAACAGCCGGATAAACTCCGGTAAGAACATTTCTCGGTATAATCAACAGGCATGAACAATATCAATAAAATGAATAACAGTTTATCAACTGTAAAACAGATGCAATGCAATGAAATGATCCTATTTCTCTTCTTCGATCTCAGAATTGATTCCATTTCAGTTCGATGCCATCAAGATTCGTATCCGATCTTGACATGAATATTCATCTATCGAAACCATCTCCGGCTTCGAAAATCAGGCCAACTCAGTCCTGGGCATTAGAATCAATTCAATTCTCTTCGATATGCAATCTCATGCAACTATAAAAGATCCACTACCTGTGATGGATCGACACATACAGAATTCAAGTTCTAAATCAAGAACAGTAATCAACATGTATGTGATTTCATCGGGATACTCAATAAATATCATTCCTGAGTATTCTAATCCCTGACTCTTCTGTCAAATTATACCTTCACTGTCCTCTGTTTCAAAGTACTTCACTCCAACTCTGTTTCAACACTTCCTGAGAACGTCACAATACAATATCTGTAATCAAGGTGTTCTCAGTATGTCGAATTCAATCTTATTTATAGACAACGGTCTCTGTTTTTCTACAGCATTTCCAACGTGTTCAATTTGAATTCCACGTGTAATGCTGAGTATTTATCAATCGTTATCGGATAAACTCCCACCGCTTCGAATTCTAGCTTCTTCGATCAGTAGTAGAGCGTACTGTTATTCGTGGTATAAAAATTCTCGCGACTGATGCTACTAAGTCTCACGACTAGAAGCCGTAGCTATATTACGTTGGTGTAATATTCAGTCGCAACAAAACCAGCTTTCACAACCAACTAGTGGCAACATAACCAGCTTTCTCAATCAGCTGTAATAGCTACACATAACAACCAGTCGCTGTATTTCCATATCAAAACGACGCTGTATCAATTAACCCAGACGACGACGTAATAGCCCAACAGCTGATTCCCGATTTCTACTGAAAGCACTCACCAGCTGGTCACACTCAAATATTTCATCGACTGGGCTCGCTACTAATTCAAATGCTGTCGTATCGTGGTTCCTGTGTCATGACGTCGTGTTATTCTCAAACTGGGTAAATCAGCAGATACAACAAACTATCGACTGGTTCCTAATCTCTCTCTCTGCTGCTTCAAAAACCAACAGCTGGTTCGCTCTAATAATCCAACGACTGGTTTCTCTAATTTAGTCAAAACGACATCGTATCGAGGTTCCTATTTCATAAGTTAAAACGATGTCGCATTGCTCCCTCTGCTGGAACCAAGTTTCACACTTGTATCGACTGATTTGCGTTCATTATTAAAACGACAACGTCGCACCTACGTCATCAAACAGTCGACACACTAACAAACCAGCAGGTGCATACACCAGCAGGTGCGTAAGGAAATCTCGTTGCTGGTTCCCAAGTGAATAAACCAGTAGGTTCACAAAGAACTCTCGCTGCTGGTTCCCACGTGCATAACAGTAACCTACACGTGGCGCTTCCTTATTGAATCTTGTATTTGCGCGTCTACTACCAGCAGCAGCAATCCTTTCCCAACGACACAAATACCAGCAGGTAGCTACAGTACTATTGACTTTTGTTGACTTTGCTACAGTAACCTGCTGCTGATCGATTTTATCAAATTCTTTGCTTTTTCTGGTTCCCGATTACTTAGCGAAATCCAACGATGCAACATTCCTGAATCACACACCACTTCCAGAAGAAATCCAAGCTCATAAATTCAACTTCATCAAAAATCAATCATTTGGAACTTCAAATCACTAAATTTCGATGTAATAATTTCGGGCATTACAGGCCAGGCTGCTGAAACGGCCTAAACTGAGTCTCACCCAATCGAGGCTGCTGAAACTGCTGAGAACGGCCCCTATACTGACCTCCATGACCCTGAGGCTGGGCCACGGTCTGCTGTGATCCAGCTGACGGACACACTCTCGCAAAATGCCCGTACTGACCACAAAGGTTGCAGGAACCCTGCACACCAACACACTGCATGGAAGGATGCTTCCCACCGCAAAAGCCACAAAACTCAGTCCGAGATCCACTGCTACTCGAACTGCCAGAACCAGAAGAGCCAGAACCCGACTTCTTCTTGAATTGCTGACCTCGGGGTCGAAACCTCTGACGGCCAGACTGTTGTGCCACCTGTGGCTGCTACTGCTGCTGTTGGGGCTGATAGGCTGACTGGAAGGACTGTGAAGAATGCTCTCCCTGAATAGCAGGACGAACACCCTGCACTGTCTGCTGCCTACGAGCACGATGACTGCGCAAACCATCCTCAATGTCAATGGCACTATCCACCGCCTCAGCGTAAGTCTTGGGCTTACTGGTCAACACCATCTGATACAACTCTTCATTTAAGCCCTCAAGAAATCTAGTCCGCTTGGTCCTCTCACGGCCAGAAACATGGGGAACGTACGCTAACAGAGAAGAGAACTTCCTGGCATACTCCCTAACAGTCATGGAACCCTGCTCCAGATGATCGAACTCCCGCTCCCGAGCGTTCACATAAGATTCAGGCACATACTTCTGCCGGAAAGTCTCGCAAAAACTGTTCTAAGAGATCCCAACACCGGTCTCCTCCAGAGTACTAGAAGCGCCTCGCCACCAGCGCTCTGCGGCCTTCCTAAGCAGTAGAATCACTAAACTCAAGCGGAGCTCATCATCATACTGACATCGATCGAAAAGAAAGATGATGTTCCGGAGCCACGAGTCCGCATCCTCACTGGACTCATCACCGTTAAAGACTGGAGGGTTCATCCTCTGAAACCGAGCAATCACCACATCCATCCTCTCTACCGGAGGCGCCGTAGCCGCAATCTCTTCCTCCTCACTACTCTCACGAGTCTGAGTACGAGCACTATATCGATCCTCGTTCTGTCCTCCTGACTCCTGAAACTGCCCCTACCTCTACCACGACGTCTAGGCGGCATCTACGAAAACACTCAACAGGATCAAGCAAAACAGAACAGATACGGCATAGATAGCATATAACACAAAAATATGCAGCACGTAGGCACATAAATCAAGCACATGCAACACACAACATTGTGCCTAGACTCGAGTGTGATCAAAGAAATTGAGTTTATCCCAGCTTAAGCTCTGATACCAAAAATGTCAGGCCTCGTGCTCTAAACAGAGTAAAATCATACAAACACATGCGGAAGCTATCAAAAAGCGGGTAAAATTTTCGCTTTTGACCTGACGGTTTAAAACAATATAATTTAAAATAATGTGCTAATCAAAATAGATATCCCAGCTTAGTAAAAACAACCAACGGTATAGCATAACAACATCAACACAATAACATGTATCAAATTCCCACAACCCAATACAACAGCAAAGCGCAGGGCATCCCCTGGCTAGGAATACTGATACATATAAATACGCTATACGCTACTGGGATACTCTAACCACCTCCTGGGGCACCACCAGCTGGGTTATAACCACGACCAGCTGTAAAACCTGGGTTCCCTGAAAAAAAAACAAACAAGGAAACAAACCAAGTCCCAGAGGGACATGGGGTCAAACCCTAGTACGGAGAGCAACAGATATAGCTAAAAGAATGCATAAGATAAAATGCAGATGCTATGCATGAGACATAGGAATACTGATACATATAAATACGCTATACGCTACTGGGATACTCTAACCACCTCCTGGGGCACCACCAGCTGGGTTATAACCACGACCAGCTGTAAAACCTAGGGTTACCCTGAAAAAAAAAACAAACAAAGGAAACAAACCAAGTCCCAGAGGGACATGGGGTCAAACCCTAGTACGGAGAGCAACAGATATAGCTAAAAGAATGCATAAGATAAAATGCAGATGCTATGCATGAGACACCGGGTAACAACGGAAGGCTCAACCAACAAGGGAGCTAAGTAACTCAAGAACAGCTCCAAGAATCTGCAACAACAGTGGCCACGGGGTGTGTTCACAGTGTGGTAATGAGCCACTCGCCGTGATAGAACACCCAAATACCAGATGCATTAAACAACTCAACCTGCCGTTGCCTCGCCCATGAACTGTGGTAGTTAACCACTCGGCGCATGGTGGCTAACGATCCCAGCATGGAGATGAGAGTGCGGTATTGCCGCTCGCCCTCGCATCCTGGTAAGAATCAACAACAGCAATACAAGATACTGTTGGGGAACCGTGGCGAATCCGGATCCCGTCTCCCGGCGAGGCAGCGGAAGAATAAAATTAGGCCGGGAAAAGTTCAATACAATTAAAAACTACTGCAAACTATGAACCATTCATAGGGTGTTTAGTCAGTTACCTTGCTGGCGACTTGCGCCTGGCTCCAACCGGAATTACAAGAAGACCGGCTCTTCACGGTAGACGGCTGTAGATTCGTCAATCACGTCCACGACCGGAAGGGAGACTCCTTTGTCAGCCTGCACTAGAAGGCCTGACGAGATCAGCACGGACGGATTCTCCTCAAAAAGTTGGCCAGAACAAATTCCGGCGAGGGGCGGCGGCGTGGAGGCCGACGGCGGCGGCGGCGGCTAGTGAGGAGGGGGAGGCGGCCGAATAGGAGCTAGGGTTAGGGTTGTATTGTTATGAGTTGTTCCATGTTAATAATGAAGCCCTTAATCCCTTTTAATAAGATTAGTAATGGACTTGGACCGGCCCATCGGGCCCGGGTCCAAATGACGATATCCATCACTGCGACTTCATTACAACTCCGATCGCCGATCAGATCGGACCGATCGATTCAGTTTCCAAAACTGAATACTATGATCTGAAAAACCATTTTTCAGAACCCCAGTGCAAAATGACCGTTTTGACCCTCAACAGCGGGAAATCAGGATTTGACCCCTGTTGACTTTTAGGAAGTCGCACTCCCCAAAATCCTCCTCCTATGCTCAACACATTGAGCTCAGTATCCGTGCGGGAATCTCGAATCCAGTACTTGTGTGACCCTCAATGGTTCAGGGATACAGCTAGCCGTGGGCCCACAACCATTGTGGCTCCGGAATCACAATTACGGACTTGCCCATCGGATCATGGTAAGAGCGTCTAGCAACATCGCCCCATGATCCCCTAGGTATCACTGATAGTGCCTGCAAGAACCAGTTGGTCGTGGTTAGCGTACAGTACGGTCCTTTCAATCCATATATCCCGATCAGATCAACGACCATAGGTAAATCGAGAGTCGCTAAAGATCCGATAGCTATGCATACATCTTGGAGATCAAATAGTGACATCGCGAGTGTAACTAGGTAAACCCATTTACCTAAAATAACTTCTAGTACTCTGGCCAGAGATTTATACACTATTATCCCCTCAGAAATCATAGGATATCCACGCATGTCTGCGAGCGGTGAATCCTCGACAACGATGCATCGACTCCTACACTAGCATCGCCATTGTGGCTCCGGAATCACAATTACGGACTTGCCCATCGGATCATGGTAAGAGCGTCTAGCAACATCGCCCCATGATCCCCTAGGTATCACTGATAGTGCCTGCAAGAACCAGTTGGTCGTGGTTAGCGTACAGTACGGTCCTTTCAATCCATATATCCCGATCAGATCAACGACCATAGGTAAATCGAGAGTCGCTAAAGATCCGATAGCTATGCATACATCTTGGAGATCAAATAGTGACATCGCGAGTGTAACTAGGTAAACCCATTTACCTAAAATACTTCTAGTACTCTGGCCAGAGATTTATACACTATTATCCCCTCAGAAATCATAGGATATCCACGCATGTCTGCGAGCGGTGAATCCTCGACAACGATGCATCGACTCCTACATGCATCGGGATCTCACCCAATCCCGCCGCCTAATGACCCCAAGTGAGTCGGCAAACGGGTCAAAGTGAGACGCCTATCATGTAGAGTCTCAATAACGTTTCGAGTCGTGAGGACTAATCAGTACAACCAAGACCTCGGACTTATCCACTCGACAAATGGTAACCACTTGGAAAGTCCGAACGAGGGTAGTTCGATAGATCACCAGGTCACTATCTATCTGCATGCTCAGAACATCACAATGTTCCCTACCAATGAAACATGGTACTTTGCATCGCAGATACTAGTCTCGAGCTCGGGCGGCCTTATCCTCATTTTGACGGCCAATCGACTAGGAACTAATTCAGAATACACAGTGACTATTAGATGTGTTTTATGATAGCCGTCATACCCACTATCACATCTAACATACACTATAGTGCATTCTAGGTCTTTACTCAACGCAATTGTTAATCATCATACAACACAATGAAAGTAAAGAATGCCATAAATAAAATGCGAATATCATATATTAAGATCGTTTCATACAAGAGTCTATGAACCCACACGCCACAAGTTGGCTAGTTGGGAATCTACTCTAACAATCTCCCACTTGCCCTAAATCCAACTACTCATCAGACGCAGTCCCATTGTTTCGCGATGTTTTTCAAACAACGGTCCTGGCAAGGGCTTCGTAAGTGGATCAGCAACGTTGTCCGTAGAGGCAACTCTCTCAACTGCTATGTCACCTCTAGCCACAATATCTCGGATTATGTGGTATTTTCTCAATATATGTTTGGATCTTTGGTGAGACCTAGGCTCCTTTGCTTGCGCAACGGCACCCGTGTTGTCACAGTACACCGGGATTGGACCAACTCCATCAGGAATGACGCCCAACTCTTGGACGAAATTCCTTATCCAAACCGCCTCCTTAGCAGCAGCTGATGCTGCGATGTACTCAGCCTCAGTGGTTGAATCCGCGATGGTGTCTTGCTTGGAACTCTTCCAAGAGACAGCACCACCATTGAGCATGAACACAAATCCAGAGGTTGACTTCGAATCATCCACGTCACACTGGAAGCTAGAATCAGTGTAGCCTTCCAGTTTCAGTTCACCACCCCCATAGACCATGAACATATTCTTAGTCCTTTGTAAGTACTTTAAAATATCCTTCACAGCCTTCCAATGTAATTGGCCGGGGTTGGCCTGGTAGCGGCTCGTGACACTCAGAGAATATGCGACATCCGGTCTATTCGAGATCATGCCATACATAATACTACCTATTGCCGAGGCATATGGCACACGTGTCATACTCTCTATCTCCTCATCAGTCTTCGGACACATAGACTTAGATAGAGTGACCCCATGGCACATAGGTAGGTGTCCTCTCTTGGACTCTTCCATAGAGAACCTCTTAAGTATGGTATCGATGTAGGTGGCCTGGGTGAGTCCGAGCATCCGTTTCGATCTATCCCGATAGATCTGTATTCCAAGAATATAGGATGCTTCACCAATGTCCTTCATCGATAATCTACTAGACAACCAGACTTGAGTTGACTGCAGCATTCCTACATCATTCACAATGAGTAGAATGTCATCAACATAAAGTACAAGGAATGTCACAGCGCTTTTAACTACCTTCTTATACACACATGGCTCCTCGGGATTCTTGATGAAACCGAATTCCTTAATTGTTTCATCGAATCTCAGGTTCCAACTTCGCGATGCTTTTTTGAGACCGTAGATTGATCTCTGAAGCTTGCATACCTTATGCTCGCTTCCAACAGATGTGAAACCCTCAGGCTGAGTCATATAGATCTCTTCCTTAATGTTTCCATTAAGGAACGCAGTTTTCACATCCATTTTCCATATCTCATAGTCGTACCATGCGACTATGGCTAACAAGATTCTAATTGACTTGAACATTTCGACTGGCGAGAAGGTTTCATCATAGTCAACACCTTGCCTCTGAGTGTAACCTTTCGCGACCAGTCGTGCCTTGTAGGTCATTACCTTACCATCAGGACCAAGTTTCCTCTTGTATACCCATTTGCACCCAATAGGAACAATTCCTTCGGGAGGGTTAACAAGAGTCCAAACTTGGTTCGCATGCATTGAGTCAAACTCAGACTGCATTGCTTCAAGCCACAAATTAGAATCTGCATCGGAAATTGCCTCCTTGAAAGTTCTTGGATCAGATCCAACAACTTGATCATCTTGATCATCTTCAAGGAGAAAACCATATCTCTCAGGAGCCCTAGGAACCCTTTCGGATCTCCTAGGTGCGACCATTTCTGGTACTGGCTCTGGAGGTGCAGGAGATTCACTTGGTACTTCGATTGGATCTCGAACCTCTTCGAGTTCTACTATTTTGCATTTTCTATCAAGTAGAAATTCCCTTTCCATAAAGGTGGCATTCCTAGAAACAAACACTTTTGTTTCGCTGGGATAGTAGAAGTAGTATCCAATTGAATTCTTTGGATACGCAATGAACTAGCATAAGATGGATCTCGTATCCAGCTTATCTCCCACTGTCTGCTTCACGTAAGCAGGACATCCCCAAATCCTCATGTATGAGTACTTGGGTGGTTTGCCCATCCATATCTCATATGGAGTCTTATCCACTGCCTTGGTGTGGACATTGTTCAACAACATTACCGCCGTTTCGAGCGCATAGCCCCAAAACGAGGTGGGAAGTTCAGTGAAGCTCATCATAGATCGAACCATGTCCAACAAGGTCCGATTACGACGCTCCGCTACACCATTGAGCTGTGGTGTGGCTGGAGGGGTCCACTGTTCGAGAATCCCGATTCTCTTTCAGATAGTCTTGAAATTCAGCACTCAAGTATTCACCACCTCGATCGGATCGAAGTGCTTTAAAACTTTTTCCAAGTTGATTTTCACTTCAGCCTTGAATTCTTTGAACCTTTCAAAGGTATTCAGCCGAGGTGGGAAGTTCAGTGAAGCTCATCATAGATCGAACCATGTCCAACAAGGTCCGATTACGACGCTCCGCTACACCATTGAGCTGTGGTGTGGCTGGAGGGGTCCACTGTTCGAGAATCCCATTCTCTTTCAGATAGTCTTGAAATTCAGCACTCAAGTATTCACCACCTCGATCGGATCGAAGTGCTTTAATACTTTTTCCTAAGTGATTTTCTACTTCAGCCTTGAATTCTTTGAACCTTTCAAAGGATTCAGACTTGTGCTTCATTAAGTACAAGTACCCATACCTAGAGTGATCGTCGATAAAGGTGATGAAGTATGTGTGACCGTATTTTGTACCAATAATAAACGGGCCACACACATCAGTATGGATCAAATCCAATAGGCCTTGAGCACGCTTACCCTTGCCCTTGAAGGGTTTCTTAGTCATCTTTCCCTTAAGACAAGACTCACAAGTCGGTAGGGAGTTAATGTCTGACAGATCAAACATGTCACTCCTAACTAACTTGTTCATCCTACTTAGAGAAATATGACCTAGCCTAGCGTGCCAGAGTTGTGCTGGGTTCAAGTTATCGTGTTTCCTTTTAATCGTTGTTGTATGTGCTTCGACATCGCGAGTTGGAACGTCTTTTAATTTTAAGGTGTACAAATCGTCTTTGCGTTCCCCAATTCCAATTAAACATTCATTCTTGTAAATATTGCAAATCGAATTAGCAAACATACAAGAATATCCATCACTATCAAGCATAGAAACAGAAATAATGTTCTTCATTAATTCGGGAACAAACAAAACATTTCTCAATAACAACTTAAAATCAGAAGACAGAAATAAGTAAACATCTCCTATAGCTACTGCAGCAACTCTTGCTCCATTGCCAAGCCTCAAGTGGGTCTCACCCTCTCTAAGACGTCGGCTTCTTGTCATCACCTGCAAATCATTGCAGATATGAGATCCACATCCGGTATCAAGTACCCAAGAAGTAGAACTAAGAGACATATTTATTTCAATATAGAACATACCATTCGCAGTTCGCAACTGCTCGAGGTACTCCTTGCAGTTCCTCCTCCAATGCCCAGGCTTGTGGCAGTGGTGGCAAACATCCTCAGACTTGTTCGGCTTGGAAGCCTTTGCCTTTGGCTTCTTGGTGGGCTTTTCCTCCTTCGCAGGGGCAGAACGCTTCTTTCCCTTGCGTCTGGGCCCCTTCTTCGCCGAGGAAGAAGAGCCCATGAGGAGGACGGGCTTGTCCTTCTTTATGGTTCCTTCGAACACTACAAGCATGTTAACCACCTCTTCAAGGGTGGCTAGTTTATCGAATAAACATTTATCTTGATATTAATTTTAAATCGTATTTAAAACGAGGGATTTTATTTTCGAAAATTTGGTCTCATGCAAATATATTTTAAATCATATTTAAAACATGCGGATTCAAACTAACTATATATCACATATATAAACATTGGGATGATCGATCGCGAGAGCTATGCGGTCCTTGGTTGCCAATCATGGACCTGGGTCCAATCCTAGGTGAAATGCAATATGCAATGCAATCCTATTACATTGTCTTCCGGTTTTATAGATCTTCGGTCTTCAACATCTTTGATCGTCATCGGGCCACCATCTTCAAATGTCCTCCCACTAAGTCTAGCAATTTACATTTAAATTCCATGACATACAAGGGATACATTTTAAGGGGTGGGAACGGGCCAAAAACAGGCCCACTTTTATAAATTGATAATCAACAATATTTACAAACCGAAATCATAAAACATATCGCATACACCTAACACATTGGGCATGGCTCTCGATCATCCCAATCATGCAATCAATCTAATTAATATGCATAAATTAAATAATCAAATTATTTATCGCAAAATCATATTTTAATCATAAAATCGTATTTTATAATAAAATCGTATTTTGTCGATCAAATCAAATTTTAATCAACAGAATCATATTTCATTATAAAATCATATTTTACAATTGAAATCGTATTTCACAATTTTAATTGCATCATATTGGGCTTCAAACAATTTTAGGCCCAAAAATCTCAAAATTTCAAAATCGACCAAAATGGGCCCGATATCGAATATCGGCCCGAAAACTTCACGGGCTGCCCGAGACAGGCCCGAACTAAACCTAGAAGCAAAATTCAGCCGTCACAACAATCTTCCGGAGATCGTCGCCGGACGGCGGCCGCCGCCACTGTTAGAGTAGATGCCCAACTAGCCAACTTGTGGCGTGTGGGTTTTATAGACTTTTGTACAAACAGTCTTTATATATGATATACTCATTTACTTATATGGCATTCTTTACTTTCATTATGTGTGTAATGATTTACAATTGCGTTGAGTAAAGACCTAGAATGCACTAAAGCGTATGTTAGATGTGATAGTGGGTATGACGGCTATCATGAAACACATCTAATAGTCGCTGTGTATTCTGAACATGTTCCTAGTCGATTGGGCCATCAAAATGAGGATAAGGCCGCCTGAGTTCGAGACTAGTATCTGCGATGCAAAGTACCATGTTTCATTGGTAGGGAACATTGTGATGTTCTGAGCATGCAGATAGATAGTGACCTGGTGATCTATCGAACTACCCTCGTTCGGACTTTCCAAGTGGTTACCATTTGTCGAGTGGATAAGTCCGAGGTCTTGGTTGTACTGATTAGTCCTCACGACTCGAAACGTCATTGAGACTCTACATGATAGGCGTCTCACTAGATGATCTGAAAAATTGTTTTTCACATCATAACATTCAGTTTTGGAAACTGAGTCGATCAGTCCGATCTGATCGGCGATCGGAGTTACGATGAAGTCGCAGCAATGAATATCGTCATTTGGACCCGAGCCCGATGGGCCGGTCCAAGTCCATTGTTAGTCTATTTAATTAGACTTGAGAGACTTCATAATTAATTAACTCTCACAACTACATCATAACCCTAACCCTAAGTGTGCTAGCTGCCCTCCCCTCCTCTCAACTCACGCCGCCGCCGCCGCCGCCCACGCGCCGCCGCCGCCGATCTTCGCCAGAAATTTGTTTCCGGCCGATTCGACGAGGAGAATCCGTTCGTGCAGAATTTGTCAGTGCTTCTAGTGCAGCCTGACGAAGGAGTCTCGGTTCTCGTCGTGGATCGGATTGGCGATTATCTACTGCAATCTACCGAGAAGAGCCGGGTTCTTGTAATTCCGGTTGGAGCCAGGCACAAGTGCCAGCAAGGTATTCGTTTTGAACGCCCTATGTATGACGATTATTGAATTGTTTTTTTTCGTATTGATCGTCTCCCGGCCTCTGTTATTTTGTTCTTCCGCTGCCTCGCCGGGGGGCGGATCCGGATCCCCAACAGCCACATATCGCGCGCGGCACAAGGCCGCGCGCTTGGCCGCGTGATCCATTTCGCGCAAGCATGCGTGATCATCGGCCGGCCAGCAGCGCATAGTAGCGCAACAATTGCGCTGGACGGTGGCCAGCCATGTGCGACAACCGCACATGCATCGCGCACGGTGGGGCGCCACCAATGTCGCACGCTGCGCCCAAAATTGGCGCATTCAATAGCCACCCATCGGCAGCAATCGTCGCGCAGGGCAGTAGCATCTGGCCAGCCTCCATGCGTGGCCAGCCGCCATGCGCGGCCAGCGCGCATGGTTACCGCGTGCGCACATGCGCGCGGCGAGAAGGAGGGGCACCGCCTTGCGCGGCGGCGTCGTGGCCAGGGTGCTACAGAATTTTGATTTCGATCTGAAATTTCAAGATTAGATACAATAAGGCAACGATTGTATTGAAGGATCCGAGCCAAAGCTCTGATACCACTGTTGGGGAACCGTGGCGGATCCGGATCCCATCTACCGGCGAGGCAGTGGAAGAATAAAATTAGGCCGGGAAACGTTCAATACAATTAAAAACTACTGCAAACAATGAACCATTCATAGGGCGTTTAGTCAGTTACCTTGCTGGCGACTTGCGCCTGGCTCCAACCGGAATTACAAGAAGACCGGCTCTTCACGGTAGACGGCTGTAGATTCGTCAATCAGGTCCACGACCGGAAGGGAGACTCCTTCGTCAGCCTGCACTAGAAGGCCTGACGAGATCAGCGCAGACGGATTCTCCTCGAAAAGTTGGCCGGAACAAATTCCGGCGAGGGGCGGCGGCGTGGAGGCCGACGGCGGCGGCGGCTAGTGAGGAGGGTGAGGCGGCCGAATAGGAGCTAGGGTTATGGTTGTATTGTTATGAGTTGTTCCATTTTAATAATGAAGCCCTTAATCCCTTCTAATAAGATTAGTAATGGACTTGGACCGGCCCATCGGGCCCGGGTCCAAATGACGATATCCATCACTGCGACTTCATTACAACTCCGATCGCCGATCAGATCGGATCGATCGATTCAGTTTCCAAAACTGAATGCTATGATCTGAAAAACCATTTTTCAGAACCCCAGTGCAAAATGACCGTTTTGACCCTAAACAACGGGAAATCAGGATTTGACCCCTGTTGACTTTTAGGAAGTCGCACTCCCCAAAATCCTCCTCCTATGCTCAACACATTGAGCTCAGTATCCGTGCGGGAATCTCGAATCCAGTACTTGTGTGACCCTCAATGGTTCAGGGATACAGCTAGCCATGGGCCCACAACCATTATGGCTCCGGAATCACAATTCCGGACTTGCCCATCGGATCATGGTAAGAGCGTCTAGCAACATTGCCCCATGATCCCCTAGGTATCACTGATAGTGCCTGCAAGAACCAGTTGGTCATGGTTAGCGTACAGTACGGTCCTTTCAATCCATATATCCCGATCAGATCAATGACCATTGGTAAATCGAGAGTCGCTAAAGATCCGATAGCTATGCGTACATCTTGGAGATCGAATAGTGACATCGCGAGTGTAACTAGGTAAACCCATTTACCTAAAACACTTCTAGTACTCTGGCCAGAGATTTATACACTATTATCCCCTCAGAAAGCATAGGATATCCACGCATGTCTGCGAGCGGTGAATCCTCGACAACGATGCATCGACTCCTACATGCATCGGGGTCTCACCCAATCCCGCCGCCTGATGACCCCGCCCCAGAGGGACATGGGGTCAAACCCCAGTACGGAGAGCAACAGATATAACTCAAAGAATGCATAAGATAAAATGCAGATGCTATGCATGAGACACCGGATAACAACGGAGGGCTCGACCAACAAGGGAGCTAAGGAACTCAAGCACAGCTCCAAGAGTCTGCAACAATAGTGGCCACGGGGTGTGTTCACAGTGTGGTAATGAGCCACTCGCCGTGATACAACACCCAAATACCAGGTGCATCAAACAACTCAACCTGCCGTTGCCTCGCCCATGAACTGTGGTAGTTAAACACTCGGTGCATGGTGGCTAACGATCCCAGCAGGGAGATGAGAGTGCGGTATTGCCGCTCGCCCTCGCATCCTGGTAAGAAACAACAGCAATACACAAGGCACAAACGGCCGAGATACAATACAAGGGATCTGAAATTCAAGGGAATAAATGCGTGTATGCAACAACAAGAGCAGCTAGCATAAACAATGCAGCAGCTACCAACACAGCATTCATATCCACTGAACAATCCCAGCAATCTCACATTAAATCTCACGCCAATTCCAAGCTACATCAAGCTCAAATCCGTACCTCTCAATTGCACAACGATTACCCAATTACGATTCCTCGAAGGGGCGAGCAAGTCACGGCCTGCACAAAATCTGCCAAACACACGATGCACAGATTTTAGGAAAAAGCCTACACAACCTCACGGCCCTCATACAATTGTCACGGCCAAACATTAAAGTTCACGGCTGGTAATTCATATGCATAAACCAGCCTTCAACCCTACCCAAACAACTTAACAGGAAGCTTAATACAAGGCTGGGAACAAGATTTCAAAGTTAAATCGGAAAGCTACCTGCAACTACGAAACGCACTAATGTGAGCAGCAACTTCGTGTTTTCGTTCCAGCAAACTACAACCTCCAAAATGGGTAAGAGATGAAAGAGCTTTCCAATAGGAGTCCAGCGCTACCTCGAACATGAAAAACGGTGGCCGGAATCAATGGGAATCGCCGGATAAAATCTGCGGTGAACAGTACCCGAGGGTTTGAGAAAAACAGAGAACGAAGATCGGGTAATTTGCTAAGTATGGAATCTGGTGAAATAAAACGAAGGCCAAAGCTACTAATATATATACACGCGAGAAGTCTGAATAAAATGCCCACCGACAGAAACAGCTTTCAAGACTTCGCAACGCGCAACAGATTCCACAAAAATCCAACGCAGGCGCTAAGCAACGCTCAACCCCAAAACAACGTCGCTCCTGGGCCACGGAGAGGTCTGGTCGCTAACATACATCGCGATAGAAATATGAACAAAACGCGCTAAAAGCTGGAAGGAGCGCTATCAGTAAAACGACGTCGCACAGCGCCATAGGTGAAATCTGAATACTAGCGCTAAAAGCTGGACGCTGAAGTCTGAACACTCAAACGCTAACTAACAAAACAGATCTCTCCTCTAGAGTTCACCAAACGGCGTCGTTGCAACTAATCTAAACGACATCGTTTCACCCACAACACAAAAACACCCGGGGCAGACTTCATACGAAATAGCGCACAGATCTCTCCTACACAGAACGTCCAGATCTCACAAAAACGACGGCGTATTAAGCCCTCTCGCTACAAAACACGCAACAACGCTAAGCGCCCTGGTCCAGATCTCACAAAAACGACGGCGTATTAAGCCCTCTCGCTACAAAACACGCAACAACGCTAAGCGCCCTGATCTCACCTCTCGCCGAAAAGATTTCTCACAAACCCGAGCAGATCTCTCAAACCAGATTTCTCAACAAAAATCTCAAAATATCAAAATTTCTAGAATTGTTCTAAACGTGATTTTCAACCCGAAAATGCAAACGAAACCTTCAAATAGAACTCCGAATACCCAGAATTCTCCAAAAACCGATTAATTCAACAATTAATTTTACATTACAATTTCAGGTCTCACAAAATCAATAGTGAATTCTAACTCTCGATCTGGAGGCAAACCGGATATGTCTTCTGGAAATACGTCAGGAAATTCATTCACTACATCAACGTCTTCCAATTTAACTTCTTATCTTCCACTTCTGATATAGAACTAACTAGAAATCCTTGATATCCATTCTTCAAATATTTCTGGGCTTTCAGAGCTGATATCAGCTTTGGGATTCTATCAAATCCGCCAGCTTGAAATAAGAATGAGGAGCTCTCGCTGGGGGGTTTAACCTCAACAGTTCTTTGCTTAAAATCTATAATTGTTCCATACTTAGTAAACCAATCCATTCCCAATATTAAATCTAACTCTATCATAGGTAATATTATCAAATCTGCATAAACAGTATTCCCTTGTAGCTCGAGTTCTACGTTGCAAAGAATATAATTGGTAATTAAACTATCTCCCGAGGGAATATTAACGCAATATCCTACCTCTAATACTTCTGGTTGAAAGCAAAATTTACTGATATGAAAGAATGTGTTGCACCATTATCTAACAAAGCTAAAGGTGGCATACTGGCAACAACAATTTTACCTGTAACAACCGTCGAATCTGGTTGAGCCTGTTCTGATGTCATCACGTATGCTCTACTAGTGATGAACTGTTTGTTTTGCGGGCGATTCCTAGCTATGTGACCTGGCTTGCCACACTTATAACACCCTTCCTGGCCAAAACGACACTGGCCCGAATGATTCTCTTGCAGGTTGGACACACTGCTCTGTTCTCAACTTTAGGAACGGAGGTGATAGGTTGAGCTACTATGGGCCCTTTCCTTGAGACCCTTGCTGATTATTGCTTGGCTTCTTGAACTGTCTACGGTCCTTATTTTGGAAGGCTTGACGTTTCAGTTGTCGATCATCCTCAATCACCTTCCAATCCTGCTTAGCACGTAGAGCTTTATTCACAGCTGCTCTATAGTCGGTTCGTTCTGCAAGCCTAACATCGTGTTTTATCATCGGCTTCAACCCATTTATAAAATGTCGAAGCTTCACTTCTGAATTTGTCCTATTAGAGGAACAAAGTAGCATGCTCTCTCAAATTGCAGATATAATCCCGCATTGGCATTCCTTCTTGCTTCAGAGTTAAAAACTTATTCTGCAGTTCCTCCCTCACATCCACTATGAAGTACTGATCGTAAAACACCCGCTTAAATTCTTCCCAGGTGAGCATTGCAAAATCTACTGTCAATTGGGCCCCTTCCCACCAGATCATTGCATCTCCCCTCACCATATAAACCACACACCGAGATCTCTCCTGGTCAGTTAGGTGCAAATAATCATATATTCTAACGATTTGATCCAACTTTCTTCTATCAGCGGATCAGTTGAACCAGAGAATTCTTGAGGTCGTTGTCTTCTAAACCTCTCCTGTGGATCTTTGTTAGGATAAAATTTATAGTTTTGGTGATAACAAAATAAGATAAGATAAATCTAGACATTCAGACGTTGATAACAGTTGTTGAGTATTCAGTCGACAGACAATTCAGACGACGGCTACAGTGATTCGCATAATCAGTAGTTAGCTACAGTGAAGTGTATAACCAGTCATTAGGTATTCAGACACAGGGAATATTGATTCAGACGTTGAGTTTATATATTCAGACGCAAGCTACAGTGGATCAGTTATCCAGTCGCAAGCTATAGTGAAAAGCATAATCAGTCGCAAGCTATAGTGGATCAGTTCAGACGCTAACTACAGTAATTTGCATATACAGTCGTTAGCTACAGTGAAGATTCAGTCGTTGTATTGATATCAGACGCATACTTTCAGACGTTGGGTATTCAGACGTTGTATACTGTGGTCTTATAATAAGTCGTTGGTACCTGGTGATAGCGAATGTCAAAACAACGTCGTTTGAATAAGTTAAAATGACAGCGTTTGGATTAGCGCTAGGAATCAGTCGTTGGGTTATACAAGAATTCAGTCGCTGGAATAATGCACATGTTAAGGCAATCAGCATTTGCATACTTTCAAATATATTCCAGACGCAACATCATAAACAACGATGAAGGAATTTCAGGCGCAAGAAACAAAGTAATTCAAATACGATCGATTACTCAAATTGGAAAAGATCAACAGGATCGTACAATTTCCTGGAATTAAGGAGACAACGTCGGTACTATTTTGGGTAAATAGTACACATTTTCAGATGGCGTTATTCGGTGTTTTCACAGAAATGGAAATCAAAAAATTAGCTCTTACGATGTGCATATTTACCATTTAGTGGAGCAGGATTGACGGCGTACGAATTACAGAGATTCAAAAAGGGGATTTTATTTCCTTTGGAGAAATTCAATGACCATTGAGCGAAGTGTTAAATAACCAGACTTTGAATTGAAGAACCATCTTGGCTATCATTCTCTTGCCGTCACTCTGCTGTTTTTGAGTCTCAAGCATTCTAGAGCTAATCGCATTTTGAAGCCATCTCTCAAAGCTCTCACAACTCGAAGAATCTTCATTCTAGCATTCATAGATAAACCTTCGAGTCATCCTATGGTTCACCCTTGTTGAATCGAGTTTCTGTGTTTAGAAACCAGAGGATTTACAGTCTCAAAATCTTGTATTCACTGTCATATTCTATTGAGTCTGTAACGAACTGGCTTTGTGAAGCAGTTCAAAAAACATATTATTCATTACTTGTATTCAGCAACTGCGTCTGCTTTGTGTGTGGTGTTGCTAGGAGTTCACCTTGAGCGAGCCTCGGTGATTGGGTGTGTGCAGAAGGACTGTATTCATCAAATATTCTAGTGAATCCTTCCTGAAAAGGAAGAAGGGGAGACGTAGGATATTCATATCCGAACTTCCAGAAACAAATTTATTGTCCCTTAACTCTTTACATTATTCATTATTTATTGTTTATACTGTTCACTGATTAATCGGTTTCTTTCCACACAATTTTTGTTAACCGAGAAATCAGACATTTAAACTGAGATACCTTAAGTCTGGTAACTCGGACTTAAGTTAAGCGGTGCTTGTAAAAATAGTTTTAAACGGTTTCAAAAATTTAAAATACCAAGGAGTTCATTCAACCCTCCCCTTCAGAACTCCTAGGCCTATTTTCGTGCCACATTGATCGTATCAATCTTCACGGCCAACTATTTTCCTATTGGTTGACCATTTCCTGCATTGGTTTGATCAACCAACCGTTCTAGTAATTGGGCCATGTTAGTTAGGACAGGGTTATTTCTATCAGTTTCACCTCTCCTTCTATGGTACCTCTTCTTCCTCTACTCCTTCCTGCCATTATCTGTATGGGTAACCCAAAACCACCACAATACTATTATGAGAGATTACTATATGCTAGATCATGAAATAAAACTCACAGAATGGTAGAAGAGGCTGGGGAGAACTGTCTTAGACTAGAAGAAGTGTTTATCTCAAAGACCATGCTCTGATACCAATTGTTTTCTAACTTAAATTAATAAGTTTTGGGGTTCGAATTGAAAGAATCTAAATATTTGTACACGGATCAAAACAAACAAATTAAAAATTTCTGGACTGAATTGCGAAAGAATAGAAATCTGTTTACATTGAACTTAAGCGAAAGGAAACAAATCTGTACATATATCTACGCGGAAATTCATACAATGTTCAAAGTACAATTCTGTTTAGATTACATCAAAACAAGGAGTCGGTAATCTGTTATGTTTCGAAAGCATATAAATATATTTCTGTACAACAAAAACAGAAGAGACTGAAAACTTAACGGTGTTAGAGTAGATGCCCAACTAGCCAACTTTTGGCGTGTGGGTTTATAGACTCTTGTATATGACAGTCTTTATATATGATATTCGCATTTGTTTATGGCATTCTTTATCTTCATTATGTTTATATAATGTTAACAATTGTGTTGGATAAAGACCTAGAATACACCATAGTGTATGTTAGATGTGATAGTGGGTATGACGGCTATCATGAAACACATCTAATAGTCACTGTGTATTCTGAATTAGTTCCTAGTCGATTGGGCCGTCAAAATGAGGATAAGGCCGCCCGAGCTCGAGACTAGTATCTGCGATGCGAAGTACCATGTTTCATTGGTAGGGAACATTGTGATGTTCTGAGCATGCAGATAGATAGTGACCTGGTGATCTATCGAACTACCCTCGTTCGGACTTTCCAAGTGGTTACCATTTGTCGAGTGGATAAGTCCGAGGTCTTGGTTGTACTGATTAGTCCTCACGACTCGAAACGTCATTGAGACTCTACATGATAGGCGTCTCACTTTGACTCGTTTGCCGACTCACTTGGGGTCATTAGGCGGCGGGGTTGGGTGAGACCTCGATGCATGTAGGAGTCGATGCTTCGTTGTCGAGGATTCACCGCTCGCTTACATGCGTGGATATTCTATGCTATCTGAGGGGATAATAGTGTATAAATCTCTGGCCAGAGTACTAGAAGTGTTTTAGGTAAATGGGTTTACCTAGTTACACTCGCGATGTCACTATTCGATCTCCAAGATGTATGCATAGCTATCGGATCTCTAGCGACTCTCGATTTACCAATGGTCGTTGATCTGATCGGGATATATGGATTGAAAGGACCGTACTGTACGCTAACCACGACCAACTGGTTCTTTCAGACACTATCAGTGATACCTAGGGGATCATGGCGCGATGTTGCTAGGCGCTTTACCATGATCCGTTGAGCAAGTCCGAAATTGTGATTTCGGAGCCGCAATGGTTGTGGGCCCACAGCTAGTTGTATCCCTGAACCATTGAGGGTCACACAAGTACTGGATTCGTGATTCCCGCACGGAAACTGAGCTCAATGTGTTGAGCATATGAGGAGAATTTTAGGGAGTGCGACTTCCTAAAAGTCAACAGGGGTCAAATTGCGATTTCCCGCTGTTGAGGGGAAAAACTGTCATTTTGGACTAAGTAATCTGAAAAATTGTTTTCGCATCATAATATTCAGTTTTGGAAACTGAGTCGATCGTATTTATGATGAAACCACGGTGATGCAGATGAACCGAATGTTCATACGTTGGAGTGGGCCCGCCCCAGGTCCAATGGGCCGGTTCAAGCCCATCACACCTATACAAAGTCTTGAGCCTAGGGTTGCACAAAACAAGCATCATAACAAAACCCTAGCACCACACGCCGCCTCCCTCCTCCTTCACCTCACTTCGCTGACCGCCGCATCACGCCGCCTCCCGCCGCCCGCCGTCGTCCGATCTTCGCACGATTGGACTTGTTCTGATCCGTGTGACGAGGTGATTCCGTTCGTGATAAAATCCATCAGCCTTCTAGTGCAGGCTGATCGGAGGAAGATCAAATCTAGTCGTGGACCTGATTAGACGTAATATACCGCCGCCTACCATGAAGAGCCAGTCTCCCTGTGAATCTGGTTGGAGCCAGGCGCCTGTCGCCAACAAGGTAACAATCAAAGAACCCCCTATGAATGGTTTGTTGATTTGTTTTATTGTATTGAACGTTTCCCGGCGCTAATTTTAAACTTCCGCTGCACCGCCGGGAGACGGGATCCGGATCCGCCACCGCTTTTTCCAACAGTGGTATCAGAGAAAAGGCTCGGATCCTTCAATACAATTGTTGCCATATTGCATCAGATCTCGAAATTTTGATCACGAAAACAAAAAAATATATTTGTGGCCTGCCGGCCGCCGCCGCATGCGGCGGCGCGAACTCCCCGGCGCGATAGCACGCACAGCCGCGCGATGGCCGCGCATGATGCGCGGCCGATGTCTCCTGGCCTCGCGCTAATGGTAGCACGGTGGTCGAAGAGGAGCGCACGGCTGTGCGCCGTGATTGGCGCGGCTGTTCGCCATGCATCACGCGGCGATGCACGTCCGTCGCGCAACTTGGTTGCGCGACCTGCCGCGATTGGCGCGGGCAGCGTGATGGCGGCGGCCGCCGCCGTGCGGCCGCAGTCCGACGTGATTTCCGGCAGATCGTTGCGACTGCTGAATTTTACTTCTAGGTTTAGTTCACGCCTGTCCCGGGCAGCCCATGAAGTTTTCGGACCGATATTCGATATCGGGCCGGTTTTGGTCAATTTTGAAATTTTTGAGATTTCGGGCCCAAATTGTTTTTGGCCCAATATGATGCAATTAAAATTGCAAAATACGATTTTGATTGTAAAATATGATTTTATAATTAAATATGATTTTGTTGATTAAAATTTGATTTTATCGACAAAATGCGATTTTATGATTAAAATATGATTTTGCGATAAATAATTTGATTATTTAATTTATGCATATTAATTAGATTGATTGCATGATTGGGATGATCGAGAGCCATGCCCCAATGTGTTAGGTGTATGCTTTAGGTTTTTATGATTTCGGTTGTAATATTGTTGATTATCATTTTATAAAAGTGGGTCTGATTGTGGCCCGTTCCACCCCTTAAAATGTATCCCTTATGTGTCATGGAAATTTATTGTAAATTACTAGACTTAGTGGGAGGACTTTTGAAGATGGTGGGCCCGATGACGATCAAAGTTATTGAAGACCGAAGATCTGTAAAACCGGAAGCAAATGTAATAGGATTGCATTGCATATTGCATTTCACCTAGAATTGGACCCAGGTCCGTGATTGGTAACCACGGACCACATAGCTCTCGCGATCGATCATCCCAATGTTTATATATGTGATATATAGTTAGTTGAATCCGCATTTTAAATATGATTTAAAATATATTGCATGAGACCAAACTTTTCGAAAATAAAATCCCTACGTTTTAAATACGATTTAAAACTAATATCAAGATAAAAGTTTATTCGATAAACTAAAGGGAATTTAAATTTGTTTAAATTATCCCTACCTTCCATCAACAATGGGTGTACGCCGATGCTACCCGTATACATGGCCCGGCTCATATTATTGAGGGGGTCATGTATGCCGGAAAGTTGTCCACGCCATTGACAATTGTTGTGAGTCGGTTGGAACTCCCTTTAACGTTAGCTCATAT
>KQ994054.1:13181-24191 GCA_001598015.1 Dorcoceras hygrometricum
GGTCACACATACTTCATCACCTTTACCGATGATTACTCTAGGTATGGGTACTTGTACTTAATGAAGCACAAGTATGAATCCTTTGAAAGGTTCAAAGAATTCAAGGCTGAAGTAGAAAATCAATTAGGCAAAAGTATTAAAGCATATCGATCCGATCGAGGTGGTGAATACTTGAGTGCTGAGTTTCAAGACTATCTGAAAGAGAATGGGATTCTCGCACAGTGAGCGGAGCGTCGTAATCGAACTTTGATGGACATGGTTCGATCTATGATGAGCTTAACTGAGCTTCCTACCTCGTTTTGGGGCTATGCGCTCGAAACGGCGGTAATATTGTTGAACAATGTCCACACAAAGGCAGTGGATAAGACTCCATATGAGATATGGATGGGCAAACCACCCAAATACTCATACATGAGAATTTGGGGATGTCCTGCTTACGTGAAGCAGATAGTGGGAGATAAGCTGGATACGAGATCCATCTTATGTTACTTCGTTGGGTATCCAAAGAATTCCATTGGATACTACTTCTACTATCCCAGCGAAACAAAAGTGTTTGTTTCTAGGAATGTCACCTTTATGGAAATGGAATTTCTACTTGATAGAAAAGGCAAGATAGTAGAACTCGAAGAGGTTCGAGAACCAACTGAAGTACCAAGTGAATCTCCCGCACCTACAGAGCCAGTACCATAAATGGTCGCACCTAGGAGATCCGAAAGGGTTCCTAGGGCTCCTGAGAGATATGGTTTTCTCCTTGAAGATGATCAAGGTGATCAAGTTGTTGGATCTGATCCAAGAACTTTCAAGAAGGCAATTTCCGATACTGATTCTAATTTATGGCTTGAAGCAATGCAGTCTGAGTTTGACTCAATGCATGCGACCCAAGTTTGGACTCTTGTTAACCCTCCCGAAGGAATTGTTCCTATTGGGTGCAAATGGGTATACAAGAGGAAACTTGGGCCTGATGGTAAGGTAATGACCTACAAGGCACGACTGGTCGCGAAAGGTTACACTCAAAGGCAAGGTGTTGACTATGATGAAACCTTCTCGTCAGTCGCAATGTTCAAGTCGATTAGAATCTTACTAGCCATAGCCGTATGGTACGACTATGAGATATGGCAAATGGATGTGAAAACTGCGTTCCTTAATGGAAACATCAAGGAAGAGATCTATATGACGCAGCCTGAGGGTTTCACATCTGTTGGAAGTTAGCATAAGGTATGCAAACTTCAGAGATCGATCTACGGTCTCAAACAAGCATTGAGGAGTTGCAACCTGAGATTCGGTGAAACGATTAAGGAATTTGATTTCGTCAAGAATCCCGAGGAGCCATGTGTATATAAGAAGGTAGTTAAAAGCGCTGTGACATTCCTCGTACTTTATGTTGATGACATTCTACTCATTGGGAATGATGTAGGAATGTTGCAGTCAACTAAAATATGGTTGTCTAGTAGATTCTCGATGAAGGACATGGGTGAAGCATCCTATATTCTTGGAATACAGATCTATCGGGATAGATCAAAACGGATGCTCGGACTCACCCAAGCCACCTACATCGATACCATACTTAAGCGGTTCTCTATGGAAGAGTCCAAGAGAGGACACCTACCTATGTGCCACGGGGTCACTCTATCTAAGTCTATGTGTCCGAAGACTGATGCGGAGATAGAGAGTATGACACGTGTGTCATATGCCTCGGCAATAGGTAGTATTATGTATGGCATGATCTCAACTAGATCGGATGTCGCATATGCTCTGAGTGTCACGAGCCGCTACCAGGCCAACCCCAGCCAATTGCATTGGAAGGCTGTGAAGGATATTCTTAAGTACTTGCGAAGGACTAAGAATATGTTCATGGTCTATGGGGATGGTGAACTGAAATTGGAAGGCTATACTGATTCTAGCTTCCAATGTGACGTGGATGATTCGAAGTCAACCTCTGGATTTGTATTCATGCTCAATGGTGGTGTTGTCTCTTGGAAGAGTTCCAAGCAAGACACCATCGCGGATTCAACCACTGAGGCTGAGTACATCGTAGCATCAGCTGCTGCTAAGGAGGCGGTTTGGATAAGGAATTTCGTTCAAGAGTTGGGCATCATTCCTGATGGAGTTGGTCCAGTCCCGGTGTACTGCGACAACACGGGTGCCGTTGCGCAAGCAAAGGAGCCTAGGTCTCACCAAAGATCCAAACATATACTGAGGAAATACCACATAATCCGGGATATTGTGGCTAGAGGTGACATAGCAGTTGAGAGAGTCACCTCTGCGGACAACGTTGCTGATCCACTTAGGAAGCCCTTGCCAGGACCGTTGTTTGAAAAACATCGCGAAACAATGGGACTGCGTCTGATGAGTAGTTGGATATAGGGCAAGTGGGAGATTGTTAGAGTAGATGCCCAACTAGCCAACTTGTGGCGTTTGGGTTTTATAGACTCTTGTATGAAACGATCTTTATATATGATATTCGCATTTGTTTATGGCGTTCTTTATTTTCATTATGATTATAATGTTATTAATTGTGTTGGATAAAGACCTAGAATGCACCATAGTGTATGTTAGATGTGATAGTGGGTATGACGGCTATCATGAAACACATCTAATAGTCACTGTGTATTCTGAACTCGTTCCTAGTCGATTGGGCCGTCAAAATGAGGATAAGGCCGCCCGAGCTAGAGACTAGCGTCTGCGATGTGAAGTACCATGTTTCATTGGTAGGGAACATTGTGATGTTCTGAGCATGTAGATGGATAGTGACCTGGTGATCTATCGAACTACCCTCGTTCGGACTTTCCAAGTGGTTACCATTTTTCGAGTGGATAAGTCCGAGGTCTTGGTTGTACTGATTAGTCCTCACGACTCGAAACGTCATTGAGACTCTACATGATAGGCGTCTCACTTTGACCCGTTTGTCGACTCACTTGGGGTCATTAGGCGGCGGGATTGGGTGAGATCCCGATGCATGTAGGAGTCGATGCTTCGTTGTCGAGGATTCACCGCTCGCTCTCATGCGTGGATATCTATGCTATCTGAGGGGATAATAGTGTATAAATATCTGGCCAGAGTACTAGAAGTGTTTTAGGTAAATGGGTTTACCTAGTAACACTCGTGATGTCACTATTCGATCTCCAAGATGTATGCATAGCTATCGGATCTCTAGCGACTCTCGATTTACCAATGGTCGTTGATCTGATCGGGATATATGTGTTGAAAGGACCGTACTGTACGCTAACCACGACCAACTGGTTCTTGCAGGCACTATCAGTGATACCTAGGGGATCATGGGGCGATGTTGCTAGGCGTTTTACCATGATCCGTTGGGCAAGTCCGAAATTATGATTTCGAGCCACAATGGTTGTGGGCCCACGGCTAGCTGTATCCCTGAACCATTGAGGGTCACACAAGTACCGGACTCATGATTCCCGCATGGAAACTGAGCTCAACGTGTTGAGCATAGGAGGAGGATTTTAGGGAGTGCGACTTCCTAAAAGTCAACAGGGGTCAAATTACGATTTCCCGCTGTTGAGGGGCAAAACTGTCATTTTGGACTAGGTATCTGAAAAATTGTTTTTCACGTCATAACATTCAGTTTTGGAAACTAATTCGATCTGTCCGATCTGATCGTCGATCGGAGTTATGATAAAACCGTGATGAATTAAACGAACCTAATGTTCATATGGACCTGGGTTTCACCCAAGTCCATTGGGCCGGTTCAAGCCCATGATTAACTTATAATTATAAGTTACATCTAGGGCTAATTAATCACCTACCACCATACAAACCCTAGCCTCCATCAAGCAAAAGTCGGCCGCCCCCTTCCATAAGCCTCACGGCCACGCGCCGCCGTCGGATCCTCCACGCGCCACCGCCTCTTGCCGGACTTGTTCCGGACATCGCGACGAGGAGTTTCCGTCCGTGCCAAAATCCATCAGCTTTTTAGTGCAGGCTGATTGGAGGGAGATTGTTTCCGGTCGTGGACCTGATTGACGATCTACCGCCGCCTACAGTTTGAAGTGCCGGTTTCCTCGTGAAACTGGTCGGAGCCAGGCGCCTAGACGCCAGCAAAAGGTAACTATCTACGAACACCCTATGAATGTTTGTAGATTTTATTGAATGTATTGAACACTTTCCGGGCAATTTTTGTTTTTCCACTGCGCCCCGGGAATTGGGATCCGGATCCGCCACCGCTATTCCAACAGTATGTTCTTCTTTCTGGTGAATGGTAACATCTGAACTTGACTCTATGTAATCGGAGATGCTAGTCGAATCAGAAACCAAGTCTGGTTTGATAGGCAGAACTGGTATCGTAGATGTCGTTTGTGATGTTTCAGCACCAAGTTCTTATTCAGACTTCGTTCCCTATGTTAGCTACTAAATCTCTTATTTAAATCAGAAGTTTTCATTTCAGATTTGTGTTGTCGCTACACATCTGATTCTGGTCAGATTTCACATTATCAATCACTTCACTGCTGAGTCGATCAAAATTATTCATTGACATCTGAGTTGACCAACCTAGTTGCGTTGACATCTGAGTTGACCAACCTAGTTGCGTTGACATCTGAGTTGACCAACGAAATTTGTTTCTTTTCCAAACACTATTTCTGTGGCGACTTCTGTTTTCTGCTAGCCTTATTGTTTCATAGACAAATCTGTTTCAATGTAAGCGATGTATTTTCATAGTCAGATCTGTTTCACGCTAGAGGTACTGTTCCTTGTTGTCACATCTATTCAACGTTACGCTCCACATGAGAATCTGTTTTCACGATAGAGATCTGTTTTGCTTTCCAGTACAGTTTTATTTAGAGAAATCTGTTCTCATTTCAGCGATCATTTTTCAGTAGTCAAATCTGATACTCAGTAAGTTTTTAAAATGGAAAGCGAAGTTTACAAGAAGTGAACCCTGGTGATTTTCGAAAATATTTCAAAAAATAAGAGTTTAAAGGAATAAAAGTTTATTTGTAAGGATTTATGGCATAGTAACAGACGGTCATAACGGAAATGTGAGCAGCTGTCCAGATGTCAGTTGCCTTTTCATAACGGAAGGGTGAGCAGTTGTCCAGATGTCGATTGCCCCTTCACAATGAGTTATATGCTAGAACTGATATCAAAAGTCATTTGATCAAGTGCACAAAGGACCTAAGGAGAGCTTCTAAGCCATAAATCATAAAGTATAAGAAATTAAATGAAGGGATCTAGGTTATTGTCCACGCATCCAAGTTATGAAAGAAAGTCAATGTTTACGTTTAAATGAAGTTCCTTTAAACTCAGTTATGTAAATGTTCAGATGTCTGCCTGTGTTAAATGACTTTGTTATTAATCAGATTTTACTTGTTGAGCCCCTAGGCTCATTCTTAAAAATGATGCAGGTGAGACAGTTAAGGGACAAGCGGAAAGGTGGAAGCTGAGACAGCTGGGTGATGAAGTGTTTATCTATGGACAGTGTTTTCCCGTGTCTTAGATGTTGTTTATTTTATCTTAGACATCTGTATTAGATCTATTGCAACAGTGGTAAATTCATATAGAATTTCAGATGTTGTAATGTCAAAATTGCAGTATATACATGAAATCTGTTTTTCGCAAAATTTTAGTACTTGGCGCCGAGCGTGTGTATGTTAGACTTGTGTTTGTGTTTCGAAAATTTTCTAAATTATAAGAAATACAGCTTATAACAAATTGTCATTCAGCCCTTATTTTTATTTCAAAATTTTATTTCACCTCAAATCTGTGACCCGGTGGGTTCGGGCGTCACAACACTCCAGCTTGGGACAACCAGTTCACTTGTACGTAGACCAGCTCGCATACATCCAGCTCTTGCCTAAGCTAGAAACTATAAATCGTACCGGTCCACACCAAAACCACGAACCAGACCGATCCACACAGTACTACTAGCTTGCACACCTCTAAGCTGGTTTTCCCCCAGACCATCTCGCGATCAACCAACTTAGCATCCAGCTGTACAATCCAGCTCAGAACCATCTCTCACAGGGCATCTTACACTCTTCAAACCTTAACAGTTTACGCTCATGCAACAGCATCCCTAAGCTGTTTACTACCCCGTTGATATCTCCAAAAGCTTAGATCTGTTACACACACCCAGACTAGCTTGCGCTCCCTAAAGCATACCAGCTCAGGGCTCACACCTGATCTGGTCTATCTAAACCCGATTAATTAGCTTAATTACTTCATTAATATTTCGGGTCTCACAACAGCGTTAAAGATGCTCCATTTCACCAGATGTGTGCTCGATACATGCGAATATATGCTTAATTTCATCAATTGTTTACTCGGTGATAATAAAAACATATATGTGAATATATGCTTAAGTTCATCAATGTGTGCTATCTAATTTCTTATTTGAATGTTTGAACTAACAATATTATGATGTTAGTTGCATTAATACTAGCAACTAAATAAATTATTATATGCTTTTAATTTTGATATCTACATTGTAGGAAGGTATATATTCTAGACGTACTATGTACATTCTCATGCTTATATATGTGTATCCAATTGTTTCCTCTATTAACCAATTAGGTATTACATTATAAATAACTCGGTGTTACTCTTATTATGTGACAAAGTAGTCACCCTACAAGCTTTTCTATGATCAATTGAGTGACGGTTTAAGTTATTTTGTGAGTGTCCTGAATAAATATACATATGTACCTTATACCTTATATCATGTACTTGATTTACTTCAATATATACCTCGATTCTCTTGGTCACCGGTGTGTGTGTGATATGTGACTGTTTAAGTTACTTTGTAAGTGTCTGCTCATTGTGCTACGAATGAAGAGATTGCACATCGGGGTGGTGGTGGTGGAAGAAATGTAAGGAATTGAGTGGATCGATCGATTTGGAATATACGTAGGCTTTTATTAAGGTTGAACATATAAATGTACTATATATGAAATGGAGAGTGAAAACAAATAAAATTTAGACGTTTGAAAGTTAAAATAAATGTTTTGTGCCTCGGAGATTGAACACAAACTTATGGAGTTTTAACAATTGACCCTGTTTCAAGCGAAAATCAATTTCTCCCTGACTTTTAGCGTTGCAGACACAACCAGATTATTATAATACTTTTTTACCGACATTGACACATGCATTCATAAAAAAGTTCAGGCTGACGTGAATGCTGATCGTCGGTCCAATTCACCACAATCTAATCCAACGGCGAGGAGCATCTCAAAAGTGCCTCCAAATACTCGATTCCCAATTCCCCAGCACCACCCAATCACGCGCTTATTCCTCAACGAGTGCTTCTGTACTTCAACGCCACCCCCGGTGAGTACCCCGCCGTCAGCTCCCCAAGCGAATCACTCACCTTCTCCGCAGGGAAGTTGAGAACCGCCTCTTATAGATAATGCGGTTTGATCATACGCCGGGACGGCCTCCTCCCGCGCTGTCGAAGGTCCCAGCCATCCTCTCACTCCGTTCCGAGTAGAGTCGCGAATCTCCGCCGCGTACTTCCCCCACCGGCCGCCGCCTGACGACTCGGTAAGCCTTCTTACCTACCTTTTCGTTTGAATTCACCTCCTTGGGCTTCGAATCTCCTCCTTTTGGGATAGGACATATCTTCGGAATCGTTGAAATTCAAAGGGAGATAATTGGAAATTCCCGGCGATTGCGACTGGTAATTTGGGAAATCCATGAGTGGTCTGACGGTGGACAGGTTTTTCACTGTTTATAATATTATTTTAAAAATTTTTATTAGATACAAAAATCTTGTTAGAAACTTGGAGGAACGAGGATAATAATCTAATCATTATTGATTAGATTTTTTAAATAGTTAATTAATAACTTAAAATGATCATTGAAATTTTTTATTTTTCTGGTCGTTTAATGATTACGTTAAAATAAATATTAATTAAACAATTTTTTTATTTAAATTTACGATGTTTTTCATCAATTTCATCCACCATCAACTTTCCTTAACAAGACAAAGATTTAAATTTAACCTACAATCTTTTCCTACATATTATTGTTTTTGACAAAGATTTAAATTTAACCTACAATCTTTTCCTATATATTATTGTTTTTGTTTATTTTGGGTTCTTAGTATCTGACCTTTGTTATTTTATTCTCGAACGAAAACGAAGGAAATATTAAAAAAATTGATCAAAAGAAAGAATAAACAGTAGTATTGGAGCTGTTTTATCTATCGTGCTGGATCGTATGTTTAGATTGGGTCGAATCATACAGTTTGGGTCGAGTTCCATATGTGTCTCGGTCGTAGCATTTGTTGGTGAATTCCAAAAAATAGATCGAGTTCTATATGTTACTGGGTCGCGACCCAGACATACGTGTCTCGATTGCAGCATTTGTTGGGCGAATGTCAAAAAATTGGTCAAGTTTCATATGTTACTGGGTTGATACCCAGATTTGTTTTTTTTGAATTCTTTCAGCTATTTTATAATATTTTTGTAGGTTATGTTGACAGTCATTGTATTTAAGTATGACAGTGAATGGAAAAGTAATAATGGTGAAATCCTGGTATTTAAATGGTGTTCACGATTTGGTGATAAGTGGGCATTCCTGTTGTTGATAGTGAAATATGTTCTGTTGAATATATACAAACTGAGATGTACAAGATTATGAGTCTAATTGGCATATAACGATTGAGAATAAGTTATGTGCCGGATGTGAGACACTGGCATATGCGTCAAATGTATATTGAGAATGATAATTGTGACGCCCGAACCCAACGAGGCCACGAGAATTGGGTAAATAAAAATTTTCGAATAAAAGAATGGCTAAATGATAATTCGCTATAGGCTGTATTTCCTATAACTTGAAAGGAACAAAACAAACGACAAGCTCAAGGATCAGCAGGTACTTAAGTTGCGCGCTAACTGCTAAAAACATTTGCGGAAATACAATTTGTATTGATAACTTGCAATTGCGATTACAACAGCTGCTATTCTAAGTAAATATAAAATCGTTGTTACTGATCTAATACAGTACAATCTATTCAAAACGATACAACTTAAACACGGAAAATGTAGGCCTTGGATAAACACAACGCCACCCATCTGCTGGTTTTCAAGTTTCACCTGCTGTTCCTCCACCAGTTGTACCTGCACCATTTTAAAAGCTAGTGAGCCTAAAGGCTCAGCAACTAAAACCTGAGTAGTAACAATTTCATAAAACGCAGGCAGACATCTGTGCAATTCATATGTTAAGGAACTTCAATAAACAATGTCATTTTCGTAAACATTTCAGTAAACATTCAATGGCAGAAACAGGGGATGATAGCCCAGCTTCTCATTTGTTTCAATTTCATTTTCAGTTGATCATGGCATATAAGTTCTATGTGGTCCAATTTTCACTTTGATCAAAATGACTCCCGATATCAGTTTTAGCATATAACTCATATGAAAGGGCAGTCGACATCTAGCAAACTGCTCACCCTTCTCCTTGGTGACCGTAACTATCTATGCCATAATCTAAAACATCTTTTGTTCCTTAACAATCCTTTCTTTAAACATTCCTGTAAATCATCGGGTTCCATCATTTTAAACATTTGCTTCCAATTTTAAAACTTTACTGAGTATCGAATTCGACTTTGGAAACATATCGTTAAAATGGAACTTGTTGAAAGAAAACCAGTCGCAAAGGAATAGTACCAGTCGCAAGACTAATACCTGCTGAATGGACAGCACCAGTCGCAACAAATAAGGACCAGTCGCAAGACAAGAATCCAGTCGCGAGGTCTTTTAAATAAGTATAAAGTGAAACGATGTCGTTGGAGTGATCAGCTGATGGAATAACAAGGCTACCTGCTGATCTTTCTATGACTTAAAAGAACGACGTCGTTAGCGCGTCAATCAGTCGTAAGGAAAAGCGCTAACACGATTATATAAATGAATAGTACCAGTCGCAAGACTAATACCAGCTGAAATGAACAGTACTTGAAAAACGAGTAAAGCAACTGCTGGACTATCAATGGAATGCATCTGCTGGTGAACAGTGCATCTGCTGATTTTAGGAAAACCATGTAACTGCTGAATTCTAACAAAGGAAATACAGCTGCTGAATTTAAAATCACAATGCAGCTGTTGATTTCTAATCAAAGGAAAACAACTGCTGATATTAACAAGGAAAGACGCATCTGCTGATGAACAGTGCATCTGCTGATTTTACGAAGACGCTTGCAATATCTAAACAATGATTGCGCTACCAGCCGTCGCCTTTTAAACCAGACTTTATACTGATTCAACTAGCAACTACTGATTTCACAATCATCAAATTCCGACATTACAACTACAGGAAGAACATTCGTAAACGTTATAACCATACAGCTGCTGAATCTTAACAAGTAGATACAGCTGCTGGATACATAACTCAACATTTGTAATATCAAAACAACAACGATGTCATCAGCTGTTGCCTATCAAACCATACCAATGATTCAACCAGCAACTATCAATTACACAGTTATCAAATTCTAATATTACAGCTACTGCAAGAAGAACTTTCATAACATTTCTGGAAATAAATTCGAATCCTCAGTACATATAAAACTTCATAAACTTTCTGGAAACATACTGGAAGCATCATAAACATCAAAACATCATTTTCGAACCCATATTTCTTTCCTTATCATGTCTAAATCATTTCAAACATGAACTTTAAATATATCAATAACATACAGGCAAGCAGATCCATAACAACACAATATATGCTTCAAATGGTGTAGCAAAGGATCAGCTTTTACTTGCCTTTAAACAAAGCTTTACGACAACAGCTAATTCCTGCAGAAATCCTCCCTTTGAGCAACGCACGAACTCTTCTGGAATTTCTTTGAAGAACACTTTAAAACTTTTCTTTGCAAATGATGAAAATCTTACTTTGAAAACAGGTTTTTATATGAAAGGGATTAGTGACATGCTACTTGTAAAATCAAGCATGACACACCTTTAAAATTTAGTAAAATTCCCTTCATATCATTTTAATTTGTAAAACACCAAACCTTCTCTTAAAGAAAGCATTTCACCTCCTTAAAACATTTTC
>KQ994054.1:51908-62307 GCA_001598015.1 Dorcoceras hygrometricum
AGCTAATTCCTGCAGAAATCCTCCCTTTGAGCAACGCACGAACTCTTCTGGAATTTCTTTGAAGAACACTTTAAAACTTTTCTTTGCAAATGATGAAAATCTTACTTTGAAAACAGGTTTTTATATGAAAGGGATTATTGGCAAGCTACTTGAGAAATCAAGCATGACACACCTTTAAAATTTAGTAAAATTCCCTTCATATCATTTTAATTTGTAAAACACCAAACCTTCTCTTAAAGAAAGCATTTCACCTCCTTAAAACATTTTCCTATCGATTTAAAAATCAGCTCGTGCATTGCTCCTTGGAGTCACCTGCTGGAACCAGCCGCAACGCACCTTACTTGCTGATATCAACAATTCAGCAGACACATAACATTTAAAATTGCCAAAATGGCCCAAAAGATTAGTAAAATGCATAAATGTGGTCCTATGGATTTTTGGGGCGTTACAATAATGATTTGAAAGCTTATTTATTTTTTGGATTTCCAAAAGTCAGGCATGTGCTCCATGTTAAAGTTGAACCCAGTATTATTTCTGAAGTTGTGATTGATACTTTTGATATCGCTGGAAGCGCTGAACTGGAAAATAAAATATTGATCGAAACTGTGGGTAGTGGCAGTGTGACGAATTAGTACGATGAATATTTTGATCGAAATATTCTCTGCTGAAGAGGTTTATGTGTGAATATGCAAATAATATTTCTTCATTTCAGAATAATGTGGTCGAACAAGAAAATGATGTGTAAGAAGTTAGTGTTGGTGTCGTGCACTTGAATGATATGGAGCATATTGGTACGCAACCAGATGAATTTAATGTTGGGTCTAGTGGTGATACATTTCCGTTCACTGATGGTTCTAACTTGTACATCGGTCAGGAGTTTCCAAGCAATGCTGTCGTGCAAAAGGAGTTATCTAAAATTTCTTTGAACTCTCCTTTTGAATTCAAAAGTGTCAAGTCATCTCCAAGTACATATGTTTTTCGGTGCGTTAATAAATGTTGTACATGAAGAATCTGGACTTCAAAAGTTAGACTCCATATTTTTTTCAATTCGTACCTACTGCAACACACATACATGTGATTTGACAGAAAGACGTACGACACCAACAAACAAGTTCATCCGTTGTCTGTGACATGTTGCTGGAGAACTTTGAAGGACAACAAGTGACTCCCAATCGAAATCTATTATGACCATGATGCACAATAGAGGAGTTGACATTACTTATTACAAAAATTGAAAAGGTAAACAACTTGCTTATGATATCTTCAGAGTTGATCCTGAACAAAGTTTTTTATTTTGTCTTCTTATCTAAGTATGATGGAAAAAATGAATCCAGGTAGTGTAATTGATTTAGTACTTGATGAGGATAGTAGATTCAAATATGTGTTCCTAGCTTTTGGTGCATGTGGAAGTGCTATCGATGCATGAGAAAAGTAGTCACGATTGATGGTACATGGTTGAAAGGAAAGTGCGATGGTACTTTACTAGTGGCTTCGGCGCAAGATGGAGATTTTCAAAGTATCCATTGTCTTGGGGCGTTGTTGATGTTGAATCTACTGTTTCATGGAGTTGGTTTTTAACAGAGCTACTGGATGTAGTACTTGATGAGGAGGTGTTGATGTCATATCAGATAGAAATCCGGGGATCATTGCTTATGTTCCGAAGTGTAATATAGCGCTCATCATGGTCATTGTATATGACACTTTTCGCAAAATATGAAACTCAGTTTCAAGAAGAAGGGTTGCACGAAAATGTTTATGCACTTGGCCAAGATCTATAAGCAAAGTGATTTCAACATCGAGTACGAACGTTTTAAGAACATCTATCTCGAGGTCGGAAAGTTTTTGGACAATTGTGGCTCTTTAGATCGATGGAGTCGAGCCTACAGTCCAAAATCTCGCTATAATATCATGACAACGAATGAGGTGGAGTCAATAAATGCAAGAATACTTGATGAAAGACAGCTTCCGATAATTGTATTATTAGAATCCTCGCAAAAATTAACCACATCTTGGTTTGCGAGGTATCGCAATGCATCTATTGTGTATCACAAATTTCATCTCTACAGTTGAGTTCATCTTGCTTGACAGATTTAATGGTGCTCGGGGTAACAAGTTTTTGAATTGGGCCGTCTTGAGTATGAAGCTCAGAACAGTGCACATACATCCATTTTGGACCTGGAATACAAGAGACGCACCTGTCGAGAATTGATATTGACAGGAATCCATGTTCATGCAATTGCAGCGAGCTACCTGTCAAATGTTGATTTTTATTCGTTGTGCTCTGAATATTATTCTGTTATGTGGTCATTAGCGTATGATGACCCAATTTATCCAGTTACGAATCAGAATGAGTGGTCGAGTATACGTTAAAATGTCGTTATGTGATCACTCGTTCTGTCGTGATGTGGCCACTCATTCTGATCCGGAACTGGATAAATTGGGTCAGCATACGCTAATGACCACAACATATCAGAATAATATTCAGAGCACAACGAATAAAAATCAACATTTGACGGGCAACTCACTGCGATTTCATGTGAATATGGAATCCTGTCAATATAAAATTCTCGGCATGTATCTCTTGGATTCCAGGTCCACGATGGATGTATGTGCACTGTTCCGGAATTCATACTCAAGACGGTCCAATTCAAAAACTTGATACCCTCGAGCACCAATAAATCTGTCACGCAAGATGGACTCAACTGCAGGGGTGAAATTTGTGCTAGACACAATAGATGCATTGCGATACCTCGCAAATCAGGATGTGGTTAATTTTTGCGATGATTCTAACAACGCAAAGATTGTAAGCTGCCTTTAATCACATAATCTTGCATTTAATGACTCCAGTTCGTTCGTCGTCATGATATTGTAGCGAGATTTTGGACTTTAGGCTTGAGTCCATCGATCTAAAGAGCCACAGTCATCCAAAAACTTTTCGATCTCGGGATACCTGTTCGTAAAACGTTCGTACTCGATATCGAAGTCACTCTGCTTATAGATCTTGGCCAAATGCATAAACATTTCCATGGAACCCTTCTTCTTGCAACAGAGTTTCATATTTTGCGACAAGTTCCATATACAATGACAATGATGAGCATTATGGTATACTCCGAAAACAGCAACAATGATCCCTGGATTTCTATCTAATATGATCACCAACTCAATTCCTCCTCATCAGGTACTCCATCCCGTAGCTTCGTCAGAAACCAACTCCATGAAGCAGTGTATTCAACATCAACAACGCCCCAAAAGATAATGGATACTGGTGAAAATCTCCATCTTGAGCCGAAGCCACTAGTAAAGTACCACCGTGCTTTCCTTTCAACCTTGTACCATTAATGGTGGCTATTTATCTCATGCATCGATAGCCTTTACACATGCACCAAAATCTAGGAACATATATTTGAATCTACTATGCTCATCAAGTACTAAATCAGTTATGTTACCTGCATTATTTTTTTCAATCACTCAGATAAAAAGTCAAAATAAGCAAAACATTGTTCAGGATCACCTCTGAAGATATTATAAGTAAGTTGTTTTTCTTTCCAAGCTTTGTAATAGGTAATGTCAACTCATCTGTTGTGCATCATGGTCATAATAGATTTCGGTTGGGAAGTCACTTGTTGTTCTTCAAAGTTCTCCATCAGCATGTCACAGATGACAGATGAACTTGCTTGTTGGTGTCTCGTACGTCTTCTTGCAAATCACATGTGTGTGTGTGCAGTAAGCACGAATCGAAAAAAATATGGAGTTTCTACCTTTTTGTAGTCTAGATTCTCCATGTACAATCTTTATTAACGCACCGAACATTATATGACTTGGAGATGACTTGACACTTTTGAATTTAACAGAGGAGTTCAAAGCAATTTTATATAACTCCTTTTGCACGACAGCCTTGCTTGGGAACTCTTGACCGATGTACAAGTTAGAACCATCAATGAATGAAAATGTATATTTTCTTTCGAGTCGCAGTTCCTCCAACAAAAGAATCACTAGGCCCAACATTAATTTCATCCGGTTGCGTAACAATGTGCTCCACATCATCCAAGTGCACGACACCAACACCAACGTCCTCCACATCATTTTCTTGTTCGGTCATATTATTCTGAATGAAAATACATTATTTGCATATTCAGACACAGAAACCTCTTCAGTAGAGAATATTTCGGTCAAAATATTCATCGTAGTAATCCGTCACATTGCCACCACCCACAGTTTCGATCAATATTTCATCTCCTAGTTCAGCGCTTCCAACAATATCAAGTGTATCCATCCCAACTTCAGAAATAATACTGGATTCAACTTCAACATGTACCACATGCCTGTCTTTTGGACATCCAAAGTTAAATAAGTTTTCGAATCATTATCATTCCCAATATACGTGGGACGCATATGCCAGTGTCTCACATCCGATATATAATTTATTCTCAATCGTTCTGTGCCATCTTGACCCATAATCTTGTATATATTAGTTTGTATATATTCAACAGAACAAATTTCACTATCAACAAACAAGAATTGCTGTCCACTTACCATCAAATCGGGAACATCATTTAAATATCGGGATTTCACCATTGTTACTTTTTCATTCACCGTCATACTCAAATATAATGAGTGTCAGTAACCTACAAAAATATTATAAAATAGCTGAAAGAATTCAGAAAAAAATAAATCTGCGTCGCGACCAGACAAATATGGGTCTCGACCCAGTAACATATGAAACTCGACCCATTTTTTGACGTTCGCCCAACAAATGCTACGACCGAGACACGTACGTCTAGGTCGCGACCCAGTAACATATGAAACTCGACCCATTTTTTGACATTCGCCCAACAAATGCTGTGACCGAGACACGTGTAGAACTGACCCAAACTATATGACTCGACCCAACCTAAACGCACGACCCAACACGATAGATAAAACAACTCCAGTTTTGTTACTCACTCTTTCTTTTGATCTTTTCGTTCAATATTTCCTTCGTTTTCCTTCGGATAACAAAATAATAAATGTCGGAGAATTAAATAACCCAGAATAAAAACAAAAGTAATAATTTGTAGGAGAAGATTGGATGCTGAATTAAGTCTGTGATGTCTGGTTAATGGGGCGTTGGTGGTTGGTGGTTGGTGGGATTGGTGGGAAACATCATAATTTTAACAGTTTTAAGTATTTCTTAAAAAATCCACTCCATTTCTTTTAAAAATCAAAAGTCAACTTCCTTCTTTTTAAATAAAACCGAACGGAGTCATATTTCTTTAAACGAATCCTCAAATCTTACTTGTAACAGTGAACAGTAATTATGAGTCGGTTTCTATAACATGTGGGTCCGGTTCCAATTTGACCCTATATTTATCTTTAAAAAATTCAATTTGATTTTTTTAAATTCGAAATTCAGTGTTTTAAAAAAATGTAAGTTTGAAATAAATCATAAATATTAATTTTTTATTTCAATTTGAATTTGCATTTGGTGTTAATAAAATAAAACTCGAAATATAAAAAAATTCTATTTGAAATAATTACAACTTTAAAAATAACAATCCATATTATATTTAAATTTAATTTGGATTTCAAAATAATTACAAAGTTGAAAAATTTAATCGTCCTTATATTCTATTCAAATTCGAACTTTGAATTAAAATTAAGAAATCTATTGTCATTAGGTTCTACCTCTAGATATCAGAACATAGTTCAAAGTACAGAAACTCATATGCCTATAGACTATTCAAACTGGACTATCCCTCAAGAACAAATAGAAAACATCTATAAGATAGGATTCACAGATTTCAAAACAGTCTTTTTCTGTAAAAACACATGAAGAAACTTTATCAATCCAAGAAGACTCTCAAAGTATCGCTCTCTTAAATAATACAACAATTCAAAAATATATTCAAAAGAACTATAGATATTTATATTTCGATTTAATTCAAATAGCAGTCAAACCGTTAGTTCATATTGGAGTAGATACTCCAATATACCTAGCCTTAAGAGACAAAGGACTTAAGAGATATCAAACATCTCTTCTGTCAATGGTTCAAACTAATATATGTAATGGACCTATATACTTAAATTGTTCTCCAAATTTCTCGATGGATCTCACAGATCCCATGATTCTAGATTCATTAATTTTAGATGTTCATATCCAGAGAGATGAATTTCATCCCTGTAAGAACTTTGCAATCATATACAGAGTCTACTTTAGACTTCTGTCTTCCCAACTCAACCCAAAGTATAACAGACTGCCTTCTTCCAAAAAAGAGACAATATTGTTACAAATAGATGCTGATAGACTTACGGTCTTCACACCCAAAAGATTAAAATGGAATGAAATAACCATTCCACAACAATTTTTAATCAATACACCTCAAATACCCAGAAAAATAGAACATTGAAATATTTCACAAATTATTGAAGAAAACGATGGAAAAATCACTATAAAATCTAATTCACCAACAAAGTCAGCTTCCACGCCAGTTTTAAGAAGATCTAAATCTCGTCATTCATTCTCTACATTTTCCAAAAATACTTCAAATATGAATTTGTCACTCCTATTCCTAAACCCAGATCAGGTCCTTCATCACCTCAAAATTATTCTCCTCCAGCATCTCCTTCAATCTCCAGTATGGTCATGATGATCACAACTTAAAGAATTTCAGCCAGATTTTGATTATTTAAATGAAGAATTACAAAATCAGTTCCATAATGATAAACGCAAATTGTATGACAATTTAGATGATGATATCAAAGAAAATATTAATAAAAATTGGATTAATAAAATGAAAACAATCAAATCAAACATTCCTTTTTATACATTTTTAACCATATTTTTGTCTGCTGAAGGCTTTAATAATTTTCAAACTAAATTTGTCATTCAAGTTAATATATGCTTACATAAAAAATGGACATTAAGTAACAACGAAACCGTTACTTCTGTTCATCCTCCTTTGCAAACATTACAGCTACACACTCCCAAAGGTGAAGTCATAGCTGATCCTTTTAAAAGAGGACGCAATGACAAAGAGGCTGTCAATACAGAAGACATTAATAAAATTTTTCAATAAAATAATTATTCTAATCAAATCCTTAAAACAATAGCTAATCAAGTTGACCACATATCTAACAATCTTACTCAAACTCAACAACCGAAATCATCAATATTTAAGGATACAATAGCTAAACCTTTTTTCTAAACAAAAGTCATTCCTACTGAAAAAGAAAAACAAATAAGCTTCAATACTAATACTGATTTTCTTCTAAATAAAATCTCTACAAAATTATCAGAAATTGGAACATCAGGAAGTAAGATCAATTGTGTCGAAACTAATACACAAAATAATGAATCTGAAATTTCCAGTACTTCTGAATCTAAATCAGACTCAGAAAACGAGGTCAATATTCTTGAAAACCTCTTTACGGATGATGAAAATCAAATTAATAAAATATATAATAGACGAACGATTCAATAATAATTATACTAATACAAATTTTTGTAATTACTATCAACGGTCTACGCCTGTTGATATTGGTTACGAAGAAAGGAACCAAATTCAAAAGTACAAAATATGATGGTCAATCAATAATTAAATGGAATATAGATGACAAATCTGAATATGAAATTCTAAACACTTTGCAAGAAATAGGCATGGCTCGCGTAGCCTATAAGATTAAAGGTCAAAATGAAGAAACAACCACAACATTGATTATTCAAGGCTTTACTGGTCAATTGAGAAACTGGTGGGATAATGCATTACCCTTCGACTCAAAATTAAGCATTTTAAATCACACTATCCAAATTGAAGATGATGCTGGTAATATCAATGAACAAAATGATTCTTGTGAATACTTAATCATTACTATCTCAATGTATTTCATTGGAAACCCAAATGAAGAATTTAATTCATCAAAAATAGTTCTAACAAATCTTAAATGACCATCTTTAACTGACTATCGTTGGTATAAGGATGTTTTCCTTACACATGTTCTTCGTCGAGAGGACTGTAACATGACTTTTTGGAAAAAACGTTTCATAATGGGACTACCTCGCCTCTTTGCTGATAGAATTATTCAAAAACTAAAAAGCACGATTGGCACTGAAGACATTCTGTGAGGAATCAGATTTTAGATTAGTGATTAATCGGATTTGGTTTGGGATTAGTCACGTGAGTTACGAATTTTCAGATTTCAGACTTGAGGATTTTTGGTGAAGTCTGGTTTGAGGTTATCAGATTTCTTCGGGAATTATTTAGTTTGAGTCGCTGGCTTCTATCGGGTGAAGTCTGCGTGGAGTTTGGAGTTGATTTGAGGAAGTTGACTATAGAAATCTGATCTCCCGTAAGTATTTAGGTGTGAGTACTTAGCGCTAGTATGAGAGGTCTGATGGTGTGAGAGATCTGCTCATGAGAAATATCTGAATGGTTGAGTTTGGCGCAAGAAGTGATGCGTCGTCGTTTCGCAGTAATTCAGATGTATCGCTTGAAGATGGAATCTGGTTGGTGGTGTAATCAGATGTCAACGTTGGTCAATGTGTGGTAGCTAGCGAGAGGAATCTGTTGGCAGTAGCACGCGGATGTGATCAGATGTCGCGTGATAGTCAACAGTTGAGTTGACAGCTGATGCGTAGTGTATTCAGATGTTGTTTGTTTTGAGAAGAGATCTATTTCAGACGTGGGAGCTCTACTACGTCGTTTCGATAAGCTGGTGCGACGTCGTGTGATGTTGTGCTTTGGCAAGGCGTAGAGAGATCTGACGCGGGATAACGCTGGAACGTTCAGATGTCATGCCAGCGACATCGTTTTGCTTTAGTTAGCGGAAACCTCAATACGATGTCGTTTGGATTAGTTGCGCGGGTGTTTAGCGCTAGCGCTGAAATCTGATTGTCATGTGAGCGCTGGTTTCAGGTTCGAGAGATCTGTTTGGCGCTAGGAAGAGATGCAGGAGTCTGTTTTTGTCAGCAGATGGATTGTTTTGTAGCTCCTGGAATGGGGATTTGAATATAAGTGTTGAGCAACACTTAGAATATTTTAGACCCCGATATTTCTCTGTTTCTTCCTCGATAACCTTGAAACCCTTACCGTTCACCGTAGCCTTTTTCCGTCGATTTCTGTCGTTTCCCGCCGTCGTTTGGAACGAGTTAGGTGGTGCTGAACTCCTCTTAAGTTGCTCTTGAGATTTATGCTAGCCAGGAGGTCTGAATCGACGTTGGAGAGAAGCGCGAAGAGTCTGTTCGTTCGAGCTTTTCGTGAGATCTGAACCGTGTGTTCTTTGGCTCTTCTGGACTCTTGGGTGAGTGTTCTCGACTAGTTTTAAGATGATTCTAGCTAGTTTAGCCTGCGTAGACTTGTAGAACCAGGATTTAATTCTTGACCATAGGCAGAGAACTTTGAGAGTTCAGATATGAACTGATATATGAGAATGCTTTAACAGATTTGTGCTCTAGGGAGTCTCCTGCAGTGATTGCCGAAACCAGGAAAAAGCTGATTTCTTATGTCAGGCCCCGTGCTAACCAACATGAATTACAGCACAAAATTACGGAAGCGTAAAACAGGGCTTAAAAATTTTCGAAATAATTTGGGCCTGAACTCAAATCATCATTCAAAATATCCAATAATCAAAATACGAGTTAAATCGAATATCAAACAATAACAAGTAACATCAAATAATAAACTGTTAGAGTAGATGCCCAACTAGCCAACTTGTGGCGTGTGGGTTTTATAGACTCTTGTACAAACAGTCTTTATATATGATATACACATTTACTTATATGGCATTCTTTACTTTCATTATGTGTGTAATGATTTACAATTGCGTTGAGTAAAGACCTAGAATACACTGAAGCGTATGTTAGATGTGATAGTGGGTATGACGGCTATCATGAAACACATCTAATAGTTGCTGTGTATTCTGAACATGTTCCTAGTCGATTGGGCCGTCAAAATGAGGATAAGGCCGCCCGAGTTCGAGACTAGTATCTGCGATGCGAAGTACCATGTTTCATTGGTAGGGAACATTGTGATGTTCTGAGCATGCAGATAGATAGTGACCTGGTGATTTATCGAACTACCCTCGTTCGGACTTTCCAAGTGGTTACCATTTGTCGAGTGGATAAGTCCGAGGTCTTGGTTGTACTGATTAGTCCTCACGACTCGAAACGTCATTGAGACTCTACATGATAGGCGTCTCACTTTGACCCGTTTGCCGACTCACTTGGAGTCATAAGGCGTCGGGATTGGGTGAGACCCCGATGCATGTAGGAGTCGATGCATCGTTGTCGAGGATTCACCGCTCGCAGACATGCGTGGATATCCTATGCTATCTGAGGGGAAAATAGTGTATAAAACTCTGTCCAGAGTACTAGAAGTATTTTAGGTAAATGTGTTTACCTAGTTACACTCGCGATGTCACTATT
>KQ994054.1:69346-82975 GCA_001598015.1 Dorcoceras hygrometricum
ACTCTATCCAAGTCTATGTGTCCAAAGACTGATGAGGAGATAGAGAGTATGGCACGTGTACCATATGCCTCGGCTATAGGTAGTATTATGTATGGGATGATCTCGACTAGACCGGACGTCGCATATGCTCTGAGTGTCACGAGCCGCTACCAGGCCAACCCCGGCCAATTGCATTGGAAGGCCGTGAAGGATATTCTTAAGTACTTACGAAGGACTAAGAATATGTTCATGGTCTATGGGGGTGGTGAACTGAAACTGGAAGGCTACACTGATTCTAGCTTGACAATAGTTAGTATTATGTATGGCATGATCTCGACTAGACCGGATGTCGCATATGCTCTGAGTGTCACGAACCGCTACCAGGCCAACCCCGGCCAATTGCATTGGAAGGCCGTGAAGGATATTCTTAAGTACTTACGAAGAACTAAGAATATGTTCATGGTCTATGGGGGTGGTGAACTGAAACTGGAAGGCTACACTGATTCTAGCTTCCAGTGTGACGTGGATGATTCGCAATCAACCTCTGGATTTGTATTCATGCTCAATGGTGGTGCTGTCTCTTGGAAGAGTTCCAAGCAAGACACCATCGCGGATTCAACCACTGAGGCTGAGTACATTGCAGCATCAGCTGCTGCTAAGGAGGCCGTTTGGATAAGGAATTTCGTCCAAGAGTTGGGCGTCATTCCTAATGTATTTGGTCCTGTCCCGGTGTACTGCGACAACACGGGTGCCGTTGCGCAAGCAAAGGAGCCTAGGTCTCACCAAATATCCAAACACATACTGAGAAAATACCACATAATCCAGGATATTGTGGCTAGAGGTGACATAGCAGTTGAGAGAGTCGCCTCTACGGACAACGTTGCTGATCCAGTTACGAAGCCCTTGCCTGGACCGTTGTTTGAAAAACATCGCGAAACAATGGGACTGCGTCTGATGAGTAGTTGGCTTTAGGGCAAGTGGGAGATTGTTAGAGTAGATGCCCAACTAGCCAACTTGTGGCGTGTGGGTTTTATAGACTCTTGTACAAACAGTCTTTATATATGATATACGCATTTACTTATATGGCATTCTTTACTTTCATTATGTGTGTAATGATTTACAATTGCTTTAAGTAAAGACCTTGAATACACTGAAGCGTATGTTAGATGTGATAGTGGGTATGACGGCTATCATGAAACACATCTAATAGTTGCTGTGTATTCTGAACATGTTCCTAGTCGATTGGGCCGTCAAAATGAGGATAAGGCCGCCCGAGTTCGAGACTAGTATCTGCGATGCGAAGTACCATGTTTCATTGGTAGGGAACATTGTGATGTTCTGAGCATGCAGATAGATAGTGACCTGATGATCTATCGAACTACCCTCGTTCGGACTTTCCAAGTGGTTACCATTTGTCGAGTGGATAAGTCCGAGGTCTTGGTTGTACTGATTAGTCCTCACGACTCGAAACGTCATTGAGACTCTACATGATAGGCGTCTCACTTTGACCCGTTTGCCGACTCACTTGGAGTCATAAGGCGTCGGGATTGGGTGAGTCCCCGATGTATGTAGGAGTCGATGCATCATTGTCGAGGATTCACCGCTCGCAGACATGCGTGGATATCCTATGCTATCTGAGGGGATAATAGTGTATAAATCTCTGGCCAGAGTACTAGAAGTGTTTTAGGTAAATGTGTTTACCTAGTTGCACTCGCGATGTCACTATTCGATCTCCAAGATGTATGCATAGCTATCGGATCTATAGCGACTCTCGATTTACAAATGGTCGTTGATCTGATCGGGATATATGGATTGAAAGGACCGTACTGTACGCTAACCACGACCGACTGGTTCTTGCAGGCACTATCAGTGATACCTAGGGGATCATGGGGCGATGTTGCTAGACGCTTTACCATGATCCGTTGGGCAAGTCCGGAATTGTGATCCCGGAGCCCAATGGTTGTGGGCCCACGGCTAGCTGTATCCCTGAACCATTGAGGGTCACACAAGTACTAGATTCGAGATTCCCGCACGGATACTCAGCTCAATGTGTTGAGCGCGAGAAGAGGATTTTGGGGAGTGCGACTTCCTAAAAGTCAACAGGGGTCAAACCGGGATTTGACGCTGTTGAGGGGCAAAACGGTCTTTTTGCACTGGGGTTCTGAAAAATGGTTTTTCAGATCATAATATTCAGTTTTGGAAACTGAGTCGATCGGTTCGATCTGATCGGCGATCGGAGTTACGATGAAGTCTCGGTGGTGGAGATGAACTAAATGTTCATTGTTGGACCCGGGCCCGTTGGGCCGATCCAATTCCTACACTTATGTATTTAAATGGATTAAGAGACTTGATTAACAACATTAACTCACTACTTGACCTAACCCTAGCACTAAATAGCCGCCCCTCCTCTCCTCTCCAAGCGCCGCCGCCGCCGCCCGCCGTGCGCCGTCGCCGCCGCCGCCCGTTGTCGCCGGAAATTCGTTTCCGGCCAACTCGACGAGGAGAATCCGTTCGTGCAAAATTCGTCAGTGCTTCTAGTGCAGCCTGACAAAGGAGTCTCGGTTCTGGTCGTGGACCGGATTGGCGATTATTACCGCAATCTACCGAGAAGAGCCGGGTTCTTGTAATACCGGTTGGAGCCAGGCACAAGTGCCAGCAAGGTAATCGTTTTTGAACGCCCTATGAATGACAATTAATTGAATTGTTGTTTTCGTATTGATCGTCTCCCGGCCTTTTCTTATGTTCTTCCGCTGCCTCGCCGGGGGGCGGATCCGGATCCCCAACATAAACGACAGCGATCCCAAAATAAATAAAAACACAGGGCATCCCCTGGTTCAATACATAGTAAAATAAACTGGGACTCAAGGGAAAGGGATCGACCAGCCGGCACTCCGCTCTGTCCAGCCTGGTTACCTGAAGATCTTGAAAATGGGCAACACAGACCCAAAAACACAAAGGCAGGAAAAAGAAAATACGAGGTCAAGCCTCAGTACGAAGAGCCATCTAAAAACAGCAAATCATGCAACATGTTATAAATCAAGTTATGAAATGCATGATTTGTCAAAGGAATCGGTCATCAACGCCAGTTAATAATCTAGCAAATCATCTCAGGCGAGCCTCTAAACCACGCACAGCCAAGCAGCCGGTGGAATCATCGGTCCGTGATCATCGAGGCCCGTCAGCCTATATCACAGCTCGGTGGTATTCTGCACCACTCCGATGATAGCGTTGGACCTTCCTGGCACGACACATCTGTCTGTCGGTCACAACGTGGCTCTATCTCAGGTCATCAATCAATCAATCAATCAGGCTCAATATGTATGCATGTATGCCAAGAAATTCATATCTGATTTCTACATGAACAATTCACGTAAAACATACTATATCAATCAAGCAATTCATCAATCTCTTTCACGTAAAAACACATAATCAGCTCAACAGATCTCATAACCCGAATTATACACATGTTCATGCTCAAAGCTGTTTAGAGCTACTCAAATTCGTACATCACAGCTTCAATCTACCTCAACAGGTTTCTCAAAGGCACGGCGAACTCAGCCTAATCAAACCAGCTTCCTCATGGTTTCGCTAATCACGGCAGAAGCTATCCTGAACCTCAAATCTGTTAAGAGAACTCATAAATCAGCTTAATTCCAGTTCAAATATGAACTTCTAAGCATCACTGCCTACGATCAAGATTCCAGACTCCAACCTCAGCTCTACAAGCTTGAAACAGTAAGATCTACTCACCCAAAAGCTCAAAAGAGCTGAAGAACTAACGGATCAGATTTCTCAAGAAATTTTCGAACACCAGCTACTTCGCGCTTCCTCTCCAACGTCGATTCAGACCTCCTGGCTAGTACCAATCGAAAGAGCAACTCAAGAGGAACCCAACGCCACCAATCTCGTTCCAAACGGCGGCGGGAAATGACGGGAATTCAGAGAAATAGGCTACTGTGAACAGTACCGAACGAGGGTTTCAAAGATGAGGATAAGAGATATCGGGTAAAAAATACGCTAACTGTAAATCAGCACTTGGTATATAAATCCTCAAATCGCTACTGTTCTCATCAATTCAGATTCTGGTACTGATCGGATCTTTCGCTAAGGCACAAGTCTCATAGCTGAATCTAACATTACTCTCGCAACTGCCTCAGCTGATACAATTCAGACGTTGCGTTTCTAACATGTTATCAAACGACGCCGTACTAACTAATCCAAACGACGACGCATCAGAGTCCCCGCTAACTAACTCAAACGACGTCGCGCTATCTCACAGCTGATCCTTCACACTCACATCTGCCAGCGTTCACCCACAGCTGAACTGATCTCTTGTAATAGCAACAGCTGATTTGCGCTACAACACCAGCAGTCAACTCAGTTGGGTTGACCAGACTGCTGATCACATCCGCTCGCTAACAGATCTCTCTTGTCAGCCAACACAACTGAGTTCGCTCACTACAGTACCGTTGACCCGCGTTGACATCTGAATTACGCTACCCCTCAGCAGTCAATCCAAATCGTTGACTGTAGACATCTGATCGCTCTACTAAACGGATCCTTTCCAATACCACGACATCTAATCTCACGATACGGCGTTGCATCACCTCAATTTCACCAACTAACGCCAACATACCAACATCTGAAACTCCAGCTGCTGCCAACAGCTGAAATTCCGAAAAACGCCAAAATCTGAAACTCGATTCAACCAAACACTCCAAATCCAGAGATCGGAAAACCTCAACCCAGACTTGACTAAAAATCCTAAATTCTGAAATTCGAAAACACAAAATCTCGTGACTAATCCTATACAATTCTGATTAATCACTATTTCGAATTCTCAATCCTCAAATTCTCCCCACCTTAAGAGATTTCGTCCTCGAAATCAAAGACAAACATAGGGAAAGATCAAGCAAAACATTCAAATCAAACACAAACAACTATTCAAATTCGAAACAAAGTCAGAAGTTACCTGGAATTCGACTGCTGTCACAGCTCAAATAGAAGAGGCCACTCTTGTCTCATCTTTTCTTCCACCTCCCAGGTAGCTTCCTCACGACCATACTTACTCCATTGGACCATCACCAACGGAATCACCTTATTCATCAACTGCTTCTCCTTTCTATCCAGAATCTGCACTGGATATTCCACATAGCTCAAGGCAGAATCCAGCTCAACTTCGTCAGTTCTCAAAACATGGGACGGATCTGGCTCATATTTTCTCAACATGGACACATGAAAAACATCATGTATCGCTGCTTACTCATCCGACAGCTTCAATCTATAAGTCAACTGTCCGATCCTCTCAACAATCTCAAAGGAACCAACGAATCTAGGAGCTAATTTGCCTTTAAATCTGAACCTCATCACGCTCTTGAAAGGAGAAATCGTAAGGAATACTCGATCGCCAACCTCAAACTCCCAAGGTCTGCGTCTTCTGTTAGCATAGTTAGCATGTCTATCTTGAGAAGCTTTCATCCTACTCCGAATCAACTCAATCTGATCTTTCATATGCTGCACAAACTCGGGGGTAGAAAGCTGTTTCTCACCAACTTCTTCCCAACAGATCGGAGATCTACACTTACGACCATACAAAGCTTCAAACGGAGCCATCCCGATAGTCACTTGGTAGCTGTTGTTATAAGAAAACTCAACCAGGGACAGCGAATCCTACCAGCCACCACTGGAATTCATCACAACTGCACACAACATATCTTTTAAAATCTGAATGGTCCTCTCAGACTGACCATCCGCCTGTGGGTGATAGGCTGTACTTATAGCCAATCTCGAACCCATCGCTGCCTGCAAGCCCTTCCAGAATCGAGAGGTGAATCTTGGATCTCTATCGGACACTATCGAAACAGGCACTCCGTGTCAGGCCCCGTGCTAATTACCAACAATTAACACATAACAAGCGCATAATTACGGAAGCTTAAAAATTTTTCGAAATACAAAGGCCTGAACTTCAAATCATTCATTCAAAATATTCGATATTCAAAATAGAAGTTTACTCAACTCGATACAGCAAGTAACCACATAAATCAATTCAAAATACAGATCCCCCAAATACAATAAAACACGGGGCATCCCCCGGTTCAATACATATCATAAGTAAACTGGGACTCAGGGATGCGGGGATCGACCAACTGAACTTCCACTCGGTCCAGCTTGGTTACCTGAAACTCCTGCAAATGGGTAACACAGACCCAAACAACAAAAGCAGGAAAAGAAAATACGAGGTCAAGCCTCAGTACGAAGAGCTATCAAAGCAGAAAACATACAACAAGCTATAATCAATGCTATGAATGCATGAGGGCTATCAAAAAGTCGGATAGCTAGCCCAGTCTATCAACTGGCAACACAAATCAAGCCTCTATACCACACACAGCCAATCAGCCGGTGGAAATCATCGGTCCGTGATCATCGGGGCCCGTCAGCCCATCACAGCTCGGTGGTAGACACTCGAATCCGGTAGTCACCACTCCGACGATAACATTGGACTTTTCGGACACGACTCAAGTCGGCCAGTCACAACGTGGCACCCAATCAGGTAATCAAATCAATCTGTCAAAGGCTCAAGATGTATGCAATGAATGTCATTCAATAATCAATGCGCAATGCATACAATTCATTTCATGAAACAGAATATAGAACTCAATCAATTCCACAAACTGTAACACGTATAAACACAGAATTCACATCAGCAAATCCATAACATCGATCACAACCATGTTCACGCCTAAACTGCTAAGAGTTGCTCAATTCGTACCTCAATTCCTCAATTTACCTAACAGATTTCCTCCTGGCTCAAATCACGCAGCAGGTCACTTCCTGGAAGCTGAAATCTGTTACAACACAGCTAATATCTTAGCTAAATTCTTAATCATCAACACGTTAAACCTACTGCCAGAAGTTACTCCAAATTCTACACTTCCACGAAGGCAATAACTACTAAAACCGAGCTCAACTACAAGAATTGCTCACCCAAACAGCTCACGCTAGCAGCAGAACGCTCGCACAGGCTTTCCTCAAAAGCTTCGAAGTCCAACAACTTCGCGTTTCCACTTCCAGCGCAAATCAACTACTCAAATGGGTAGCAAACTAAGGAGCGAAGCAAGGGGAATCCAGCGCCACTAAGATCTTCAAAAACAGAGGCTGGAATCGACAGGAAATGGCGATAGAAGAAGATGGTGAACAGTAACTCGTCGAGGGTTGGAGAAGAAGAGATAAAGAGATAACTGGCTCAAAAATAATCTAAGTGTCGATCAACACTTCTATAAATACCTCTTCAAATCTCACCTGCTGATTCATACCATCCAAAAAAACGAAGGCTGGATGCGATGGAAATCTAGGGAAGAAAGGTCTCGGTGAACAGTGGTTCGACGAGGGTTGGAGAAGAAGAGATAAGATATGGCTGGTTCAAAATATTTCTAAGTGTCGAACGACACTTCTACTTATACTCTCTCAAATCCAACATCTGCTGATTATCTAAGCAGTCGACAAAACCAGCAGGAAACGATCAGCAGATGCCAACTCTTACTCTTTAACAAAATCAGCAGAAGCAAACAAAAACATTCGCGTGAAAGCACTACAAAACGACACCGTTCCAACTTATCTAAACGACGCCGTAGCAAAAACCAGCAGGCAACAGCTCTCGCGCAAGCGCAACAATCATCTGCTGCACCGCTCTATCTTCAAAACATTCTATCTGCTGATCGCGAGAAATCACGCAAAACGACGACGCATCTACTACTTCAAACGACGTCGCTTCTCAACGCTCTAACATACGCGCGCCTGCTGATCAGCAGCAAACAAGACAACGCAAACACTATCAGCAGCAAGTATGACGCCACGCCTACGTCATCATATCTGCTGATTCCAATAGCCATCTGCTGAATCAATAGTCAACACTCCAAAATGTTGACTAACACGCGTCACTTCCTCGCTCAACCTCACGCTACGCGCAATGTCTACCAGCAGCAACTTCAAATTCAATTCTAAAACCAGCAGCTCACATTGCGTTACGCTGACGTCACCTCTGCTGATTCAAAAAAAAAATCCACCAGCAGGAGCTACAGTAACTTTGACCAGCGTTGACTTCACCAAAAATCGATATTTCAGCAGGACTTCGTTTCTTTCGCAACATCCTCAAAAAAACTCGCGATTAATCCCAATTCAAACCAGTTAAACACTAATCCAAATTCTCAATCCTCACACTCCGTGCAATCTAACCACATGGTCGACATACAACTTCGCCATTTTCTTCATCGAACACCTCACATCATAGGGAATGAAATGGGCTGACTTCGAGAGTCGATCAATCACCACCCAAATTGCATCGCATCCCCTACTTGATCGAGGTAAATGAGTCAATAAATCCATGGCGATGTGCTCCCAATTCCATTGAGGCACCTCTAAACTCTGCAATAATCCACCAGGTCTCATCATCTCAGCCTTGACCTGCTGATAGTTCAAACATCTAGTAACAAAACCAGAAATGTCGCTCTTCATGCCTTCCCACCAGTAGTGAGACTTCATAGCATGGTACATCTTCCTCTCGCCCGGATGCACACTGTACCGACTACAATGCACTTCATTCAAGATGATCTCTTCAAGTCAATCAGGTTCGGAACCACTAATCTTCCTCGAAATCTCAAACATCCATCAGAAGCAACAGAAAAATTATCAGACTGACCACTTCGGGCTTTAATCTTCAATTCATGAACATACGGATCAGTCCTCTGCGCCTCTCTCATGTCAATCACAATCTGCGGTTCAACTTGAATCGAAGAAACCAAGAAGTACTGATCACGCGGCTGAAATCGCCAACCGGAAGTACTCAACTGCTCATAGATATTCGACACTCAAAGATTTCAGCATCGCAGGCTGGGCTTTCCTACTCAAAGCATCGGCTACTAAGTTCATCCGCCCAGGCTGATACTGAATCTCGCAATCAAAGTCTTTGTGCAACTCCATCCAACGACGCTGCCTCATATTCAAATCTGACTGTGTGAAGATATATTTCAAACTCTTGTGGTCGGTGTACACCACAAACTCTTCACCATACAGATAATGACGCCAAATCTTCAAGGCAAACACTATCGCAGCCAATTCTAAATCATGAACAAGGTATCTCGTCTCATGAGGCTTCAACCGTCGAGATGCATACGCAATCACGTACCCGTTCTGCATCAGAACACATCCCAAACCACTCAGAGATGCATCGGAGCATACCACGAATCCTCCAGATCCAGACGGTAGAGCCAAAACAAGAGCAGTAGTCAACTTCTCATTCAACGTCTGAAAACTAGACTCGCACTCGTCAGTCCAAACAAACTTCATATCCCTCTGGGTCAACTGAGTCATAGGCTGGCTATCGAAGAGAACTTCTCGATGAAACGCCTATAATAGCCAGCCAATCCCAAGAAATTACGGATCTCGGAAACATTCCTAGGTCTCTCCCAGTTAAGAACTGCTTCGACCTTACTAGGATCCACAGAAATACCTTGCGCTGAAATCACATGACCCAAAAAGATAACTCTGTCTAGCCAGAATTCACACTTGCTGAACTTGGCGTACAATTGCGAGTCTCTCAATCTCTGCAACACCAATCTCAGATGCTCCTTATGCTCTATCAAACTCCTCGAATACACCAAGATGTCATCTATGAAGACAATCACAAATCGATCTATGTACTCGCTAAAGACGCGGTTCATCAAGTCCATGAAAACAGCTGGGGCATTCGTCAACCAAAACGGCATGACAAGGAACTCATAATGTCCATATCTCGTCTGAAAAGATGTCTTCGCTACATCGACGTCTCTAATCCGCAACTGGTGATAGCCAGAGCGTAAATCGATCTTCGAGTACACGGCCGATCCTTGCAACTGATCGAACAAGTCATCAATCATCGGCAAAGGATACTTGTTCTTCACCGTCGCTTTGTTCAACTGCCGAAAATCTACACACATCCTCATAGACCCATCTTTCTTCTTCACGAACAGAATCGGAGCTCCCCAATGCGACATACTCGGTCCGATGAAGCCTTTCTCCAAGAGATCTCTCAACTGATCCTTGAGCTCCTTTAACTCTGTTGGCGCCAACCGATACGGAGCTCTAGAAACCGGGCTAAACATCTCCATGGAAGACACCAGTGGAATCTTCGAGCGTGAATCAGCACCGTAGAAATCCCACTTCTCACCCGAATCGAGGCGAAATCTCAGTACACCATGGAAGCAATCAACAGTAGCCTTATAGCTAGACACTACATCCATTCCCAAGATGCAATATAAATCTCTAATTCCCAAAACAACCATATCAGTCACCAACGCATGATCGTCAAACCTAATCAGGCAATTCAACACCACCTCTCGGGACAACAGACTCACACCAGCAGGGGTGGACACGGAGACAACATCACACAGTGGGGAAGAACTCAACCCACGCTCATACACAAACTCAGATATAAAGGAGTGTGATGCTCCAGTGTCAAATAAAACTCTCGTAGGAAAATCAAAGATAGAGCATGTACCTGCGATAACTATACCAGGCGTCTCCTCAGCCTGCTCTCTCGTCAGGGCATTCGCCTGGGCCTGCTGTTGTATCTGAAACCGAGGTCTAGCAGATCCTCCAAACCTAGACGGCTCACGGGGTTGAAATCCAGATCGTTGGGTCGGGGCAGGAAATTGCGGTCTCTGCGAAGAACCACCAGCCGAACCCTGCTGCGAAGGAACCAAAGACTGTTCCCTCAACAAAGGACATACTCTCAGAAAATGTCCAGGCTGTCCACAGTTATGGCAAGTACCTGAACTCCATGACACTGCGAAGTCAGATGCTTCCCTCCGCACTGTCCACAAGACACACTGCCAGAACCACTGTCACCAGAACTCACAGAACCAGAGGAACTCGAATTCGCCTTCTTCTTAAACTGTTTCCCTCGAGGTCGAATCCTTTGGCGATTCGATTGCTGCGACCCTTGAGGAGACTGAAACGATTGGGACACGTCAAGCACAGGCTGAAAAGCACGTCCAGTTGTCGGCTGAACCGGAGCTTCCGCCTCCAACAAACTCTCCTCAATGTCCCGCTCTATTCCCTGCATCAGCATAAGTCGCAGGTGAACCAGACAACACCATCCGGAACAGATCAGGCCTCAAACCTTTCATAAACTTGTTCCTCTTAGTCCTCTCATGGTTAGCTACATGTGGCACATACATCAAGAGCGAAGAGAACTGTCTGGCATACTCGGCCACCTTCATGTTCCCTTGCTTCAGATTATCGAATTCCCGCTCACGGCTGCTGAAGTAGGACTCCGAGGTATACTCCTATCGGAACGCTGCACAGAAGCTCTCCCAAGTAATCATAGCCCCACTCTCGTGCAAGATACGGGAAGTATCTCTCCACCAGCGCTGCACGTTATCTCTCAACTGCAACACCGCCAGCTTCAATCTCTTCTCGGGAGCGTACTCTAAGGTATCGAACAATTCTTCCTTCTGAACTAGCCAAGCTTCAGCCATCGCACCACCCTCAGCAGCGGTAAACGTAGGAGGATTTGTCCTCTGAAATCTAGAAGTAGGACTCCCGAGGTATACTCCTATCGGAACGCTGCACAGAAGCTCTCCCAAGTAATCATAGCCCCACTCTCGTGCAAGATACCGGGAAGTATCTCTCCACCAGCGCTGCACGTTATCTCTCAACTGCAACACCGCCAGCTTCAATCTCTTCTCGGGAGCGTACTCTAAGGTATCGAACAATTCTTCCTTCTGAACTAGCCAAGCTTCAGCCATCGCACCACCCTCAGCAGCGGTAAACGTAGGAGGATTTGTCCTCTGAAATCTAGCCAAGACTAGCTCCATCTCGCCTATCTGTCTCGTCATATCCTCAACCTCTGCCTGTCTATCACGACGACGCAAAGGAATAGTCTGCTGGATGCCCTCATCACTATCCGAGGCCCTAGACTCCTCAGCGGTACGTCTAGTAGTCCTATCTCTACCTCTCCTCGGCGGCATCTAAACAAATCTCGAGGTAAGATCTCACAGCAGATATCATAGAGACAGATAAAAGAATCACAAAAGCCACAGAGTCAATCAAAAATCAAATCCAAACTCTGTGCCTAGACTCGAGTGTGGTCAAAGGAAAACGAATTTATCCCAGTTTAAGCTCTGACACAAAAAATTTTAGGCCTCGTGCTAATAAACAAAGATTATCGCACAATTAAGCACATAATCATGGAAGCGTAAAACAAGGCTTAAAAATTTTCGAAATAATTTGGGCCTGAACTCAAATCATCATTCAAAATATCCATAATCAAAATACGAGTTAAATCAAAACTCATACTATAACAGATAACATCAAATATCAACAACAGCGATCCCCCAAAATACATAAAGTCTCAGGGCATACCCTGGCTCAATACAATACAATAATGCACTGGGACTCAAGGGAATGGGGATCGACCAGCTGGCACTCCACTCTGTCCAGCTTGGTTACCTGAAGATCCTGCAATTGGGCAACACAGACCCAAACAACACAAAAGCAGGAAAAAAAATACGAGGTCAAGCCTCAGTACGAAGAGCCATCTGAAAATAGCAAATCATGCAGCATGCTATAAATCAAGTTATGAAATGCATGAGGCTGTCAAAGAACCGGATATCTAGACCAGTGTATCAACTGGAAAATCATCTCAAGCGAGCCTCTATACCACACACGGTGTATCAACTGGGCGAAATCATCGGTCCGTGATCATCGAGGCTCGTCAGCCTGTTAGAGTAGATGCCCAACTAGCCAACTTGTGGCGTGTGGGTATATAGACTCTTGTATGAAATAATCTTTATATGTGATATTCGCATTTATTATATGGCATTCTTTGCTTTCATTGTATGTATGATGATTTACAATTGCGTTGAGTAAAGACATAGAATGCACTAGATCGTATGTTAGATGTGATAGTGGGTATGACGGCTATCATGAAACACATCTAATAGTCGCTGTGTATTCTGAACATGTTCCTAGTCGATTGGACCGTCAAAATGAGGATAAGGCCGCCCGAGTTCGAGACTAGTATCTGCGAGGTGAAGTACCATGTTTCATTGGTAGGGAACATTGTGATGTTCTGAGCATGCAGATAGATAGTGACCTGGTGATCTATCGAACTACCCTCGTTCGGACTTTCCAAGTGGTTACCATTTGTCGAGTGGATGAGTCCGAGGTCTTGGTTGTACTGATTAGTCCTCACGACTCAAAACGTCATTGAGACTCTACATGATAGGCGTCTCACTTTGACCCGTTTGCCGACTCACTTGGGGTCATAAGGCGTCGGGATTGGGTGAGACCCCGATGCATGTAGGAGTCGATGCATCGTTGTAGAGGATTCATCGCTCGCAGACATGCGTGGATATCCTATGCTATCTGAGGGGATAATAGTGTATAAATCTCTGGCCAGAGTACTAGAAGTGTTTTAGGTAAATGTGTTTACCTAGTTACACTCGCGATGTCACTATTCGATCTCCAAGATGTATGCATAGCTATCGGATCTATAGCGACTCTCGATTTACCAATGGTCGTTGATCTGATCGGGATATATGGATTGAAAGAACCGTACTGTACGCTAACCACGACCGACTGGTTCTTGCAGACACTATCAGTGATACCTAG
>KQ994054.1:83376-102672 GCA_001598015.1 Dorcoceras hygrometricum
GGTGGCGCGACGAAGCGCGGCCCGCTGCGCAATCGTTGCGCTTGCTGGCCGATGGTCTCGCACGCCTGGCGTCGATTGCTGCGCTGCTGGTCGGGCGCCGCTCGTCGCGGGGAGTGCTGCTCGGGCGACACGCTGGTTGGCGACGATGGCGCACGAGGTGCGCCGCTGCTGGCCGGCCGATGTGCGCTGAGCGCCGCTTCTTGCGCACGGTCGTGCGTCGCGCTTGGCGCGACGTCGCGCGCGGCTGCCGTGCGATTTTTCGTGTGACGCCGCCGCCGACCGGCCGCCACTCCGGCGAGTCTCCGGTGATGTCGTGACGGCTGGTCTGATTTCTTCTAGGGTTTGGTTCGGGCCTGTCCCGGGCAGCCCGTGAAGTTTTCGGGCCGGTATGCGATATCGGGCCCTTTTGATCGATTTTGAAATTTTAAGTTTTTGGGCCTAAAATTGTTTTAAGCCCAATATTGATACAATTGAAATTAGTAAAATGTGATTTTAATTATGAAATATGATTTTATAATAAAATATGATTTTGTTGATTAAAATTTGTTTTTATCGGCAAAACACGATTTTATTATAAAATACGATTTCGTAATTAGAATATGATTTTACGATAAATAATTAGATTATTTAAATTATGCATGTTAATAAGATTAATTGCATGATTGGGGTGATCGAGAGCCGTGCCCAATGTATTAGGTGTATGCAATAAGTTTTGAATGATTTCGGTTTTATAATATATTTTGATTATCATTTAAAGTGGGCCTGTTTGTGGCCCGTTCCCACCCCTTGATAAATGTATCCCTTATTTGTCATAGTAAATTTAAATGTAAATTACTAGATTTAGTGGGAGGACATCCGAAGACGGTGGACGATGACGATCAAGATATTGAAGACCGAAGATATGTAAAACCGGAAAGCATTGTAATATGATTGCATTGCATATTGCATTACCCCTAGGATTGGACCCAGGTCCGTGATTGGCAACCACGGACCGCATAGCTCTCGCGATCAATCATCCCAATATTTACTTTATATATGTTGATATATAGATTGATTGAATCCGCATGTTGCATGTTTTAAATTAGATTAAATATGCATGAGACCAAAATTTTTCAAAAAGGACTATAAAGAAGGACAAACCCGTCCTCCTTCTGGGTTCTTCTTCCTCTGCGAAGAAGGGGCCCAGACGCAAGAGCAAGAAGCGTTCTGCTCCTGCGAAGGAAGAAAAGTCCGCCAAGAAGCCAAAGGCAAAGGCTTCCAAGCCAAACAAGCATGAGGATGTTTGCCACAACTGCCACAAGGCTGGGCATTGGAGGAGGAACTGCAAGGAGTACCTCGAGCAGTTGCGAACTACGAAAGATATGTTCTACATAGAAATAAATATGTCTCTTAATTCGACTTCTTGGGTACTTGATACCGGATGTGGATCTCACATCTGCAATGATTTGCAGGTGATGACAAGAAGCCGACGTCTTAGAGAGGGTGAGACCCACTTGAGGCTTGGCAATGGAGCAAGAGTTGTTGCAGTAGCTATAGGAGATATTCATTTATTTCTGTCTTCAGATTTTAAGTTGTTGTTACGAGACGTTTTATTTGTTCCTGAATTGATTAAAAACATTATTTCTATTCCTATGCTTGATAGAGATGGATATTCTTGTATGTTTGCTAATTCGATTTGCAATATTTACAAGAATGAATGTTTAATTGGAATTGGGTAACGCAAAAACGATTTATACACCTTAAAATTAAAAGACGTTCCAACTCGCGATGTCGAAGCACACACAACAACGATTAAACGGAAACACGATAACTTGAACCCAGCACAACTTTGGCACGCTAGGCTAGGTCACATCTCCCTAAGTAGGATGAATAAGTTAGTTAGGAGTGACCTGTTTGATCTGTCAGACATCAACTCCCTACCGACTTGTGAATCATGTCGCATATGCTCTGAGTGTCATGAGCCGCTACCAGGCCAACCCCGGTCAATTGCATTGGAAGGCCGTGAAGGATATTCTTAAGTACTTGCGAAGGACTAAGAATATGTTCATGGTCTATGGGGGTGGTGAACTGAAACTGGAAGGCTACACTATTTCTAGCTTCCAGTGTGACGTGGATGATTCGAAATCAACCTCTGGATTTGTATTCATGCTCAATGGTGGTGCTGTCTCTTGGAAGAGTTCCAAGCAAGACACCATCACGGATTCAACCACTGAGGCTGAGTACATTGCAGCATCAGCTGCTGCTAAGGAGGCCGTTTGGATAAGGAATTTCGTCCAAGAGTTGGGCGTCATTCCTAATGGAGTTGGTCCAGTCCCGGTGTACTGCGACAACACGGGTGCCGTTGCGCAAGCAAAGGAGCCTAGGTCTCACCAAAGATCCAAACACATACTGAGGAAATACCACATAATCCGGGATATTGTGGCTAGAGGTGACATAGCAGTTGAGAGAGTCGCATCTGCGGACAACGTTGCTAATCCACTTACGAAGCCCTTGCCAGGACCCTTGTTTGAAAAACATCGCGAAACAATGGGACTGCGTCTGATGAGTAGTTGGCTTTAGGGCAAGTGGGAGATTGTTAGAGTAGATGCCCAACTAGCCAACTTGTGGCGTGTGGGTTTATAGACTCTTGTATGAAACAATTATGTGATATTCGCATTTATTATATGGCATTCTTTGCTTTCATTGTATGTATGATGATTTACAATTGCGTTGAGTAAAGACCTAGAATGCACTAGAGCGTATGTTAGATGTGATAGTGGGTATGACGGCTATCATGAAACACATCTAATAGTCGCTGTGTATTCTGAACATGTTCCTAGTCGATTGGGCCGTCAAAATGAGGATAAGGCCGCCCGAGTTCGAGACTAGTATCTGCGATGCGAAATACCATGTTTCATTGGTAGGGAACATTGTGATGTTCTGAGCATGCAGATAGATAGTGACCTGGTGATCTATCGAACTACCCTCGTTCGGACTTTCCAAGTGGTTACCATTTGTCGAGTGGATGAGTCCGAGGTCTTGGTTGTACTGATTAGTCCTCATGATTCGAAACGTCATTGAGACTCTACATGATAGGCGTCTCACTTTGACCCGTTTTCCGACTCACTTGGGGTCATAGGGCGTCGGGATTGGGTGAGATCCCGATGCATGTAGGAGTCGATGCATCGTTGTCGAGGATTCACCGCTCGCAGACATGCGTGGATATCCTATGCTATCTGAGGGGATAATAGTGTATAAATCTCTGGCCAGAGTACTAGAAGTGTTTTAGGTAAATGTGTTTACCTAGTTACACTCGCGATGTCACTATTCGATCTCCAAGATGTATGCATAGCTATCGGATCTATAGCGACTCTCGATTTACCAATGGTCGTTGATCTGATCGAGATATATGGATTGAAAGGACCGTACTGTACGCTAACCACGACCAACTGGTTCTTGCAGGCACTATCAGTGATACCTAGGGGATCATGGGGCGATGTTGCTAGACGCTCTTATCATGATCCGTTGGGCAAGTCCGAAATTGTGATTCCGGAGCCACAATGGTTGTGGGCCCACGGCTAGCTGTATCCCTGAACCATTGAGGGTCACACAAGTACTGGATTCGAGATTCCCGTACGGATACTCAGCTCAATATGTTGAGCGCGAGAAGAGGATTTCGGGGAGTGCGACTTCCTAAAAGTCAACAGGGGTCAAACCGGGGTTTCCCGCTGTTGAGGGGCAAAACGGTCATTTTGCACTGGGGTTATGAGAAAACGGTTTTTCAGATCATAGCGTTCAGTTTTAGAAACTGAATCGATCGGTCTGATCTGATCGGCGATCGGAGTTACGATGAAGTCTCGGTGGTGGAGATGAACTGAATGTTCATCGTTGGACCCGGGCCCGTTGGGCCGGTCCAAGTCCAACACTTAAGCTTATTTAATTAAGCCTAAACCTAGACTTCAATACACAAGACTCTCACTAACCCTAAACCTAGAGACTTGAGCGCCGCCCCCCTCTCTCTTCTTCCTCACGCCTCCGCCCCCGTGCGCCGCCCGCCGTCGCCGCTTCGCCAGAAAATTGTTCCCGGCCTAGTTTTTCGAGGAGAATCCGTGAAGAGCCGACGTTATTGTAACTACGGTTGGAGCCAGGCACAAGTGCCAGCAAGGTAGTGTTTTGAACACCCTATGTATGACATTAATTGTTTGTATTACTCGTATTGATCGTCTCCCGGCTGTTTATTTTCTGTTCTTCCGCTACCTAGCCGGGGGGCGTGATCCGGATCTCCAACACAGCCTATATCACAGCTCGGTGGTATTTAGACACGACGACTCAGTCGGTCACCACTCCGATGATAGCGTTGGAACTTTCAAGCACGACACATCTGTCTGTCGGTCACAACGTGGCTCTAACTCAATCAGGTCATCAATCAATCGGAAGGCTCAATATGTATGCATGAATGCCATTCAATAATAGATTCTAAATGCATACAATATCAATACGTGAAAACAGAATATCAATAAACCACACAAGGCAACATCTGTTCACGTAAGCACAACATCAACTCACGCAGATTCCATAACCAGAAATATACACGTGTTCATGCTCAAAGCTGTTTACAGCTGCTCAATTCGTACCTCACAGCTTCAATCTACCTCAACAGATTTCTCAAAGGCACGGAAATTCTCAACCTAAGATGTGAGGATTGAGAATTCGAAATAGTGATTAATCAGAATTGTATAGGATTAGTCTCTCGCTAAGGCAGAAGTCTCACAGCTGAATCTAAAATTACTCTCGCAACTGCCTCAGCTGATACAATTCAGACGTTGCGTTTCTAACATGTTATCAAACGACGCCGTACTAACTAATCCAAACGACGAAGCATCAGAGTCCCCGCTAACTAACTCAAACGACGTCGCGCTATCTCACAGCTGAACACAACTGTGTTCGCTCACTACAGTACCGTTGACCCGCGTTGACATCTGAATTATGCTACCCCTCAGCAGTCAATCCAAATCGTTGACTTTCACCACTTAGCGTAGACATCTGATCGCTCTACTAAACGGATCCTTTCCAATACCACGACATATGATCTCACGATACGGCGTCGCATCACCTCAATTTCACCAGCTAACGCCAACATACCAACATCTGAACCTCCAGCTGCTACCAACAACTGAAATTCCGAAAAACACCAAAATCTGAAACCCGATTCAACCAAACACTCCAAATCCAGAGATCGGAAAACCTCAACCCAAACTTGACTAAAAATACTAAAGTCTGAAATTCGAAAACACAAAATCTCGTGACTAATCCTATACAATTCTGATTAATCACTATTTTGAATTCTCAATCCTCATATCTTAGGCTGAGAATTGCCGTGCCTTTGAGAAATCTGTTGAGGTAGATTGAAGCTGTGAGGTACGAATTGAGCAGCTGTAAACAGCTTTGAGCATGAACATGTGTATATTTCTGGTTATGGAATCTGCGTGAGTTGATGCTGTGCTTACGTGAACAGATGTTGCCTTGTGTGGTTTATTGATATTCTGTTTTCACGTATTGATATTGTATGCATTTAGAATCTATTATTGAATGGCATTCATGCATACATATTGAGCCTTCTGATTGATTGATGACCTGATTGAGTTAGAGCCACGTTGTGACTGGAAGACAGATGTGTCGTACCTGAATGGTCCAACGTTATCATCGGAGTGGTGACCGACTGAGTCGTCGTGTCTAAATACCACCGAGCTGTGATATAGGCTCACGGGCCTCGATGATCACGGACCGATGATTTCCCTCGGTTGATACACCGTGTGTGGTATAGAGGCTCGCTTGAGATGATTTGCCAGTTCATACACTGATCTAGATTTCCGGTTCTTTGACAGACTCATGAATTTCATAACTTGATTTATAGCATGTTGCATGATTTGCTGTTTTTAGATGGCTCTTCGTACTGAGGCTTGACCTCGTATTTCTTTTCCTGCTTTTGTGTTGTTTCGATCTGTGTTGCCCAATTGCAGGATCTTCAGGTAACCAAGTTGGACAGAGTGGAGTGCTAGCTGGTCGATCCCCATTCCCTTGAGTCCCAGTGTATTATTGTATTGTATTGAGCCAGGGGATGCCCTGAGCCTTTATGTATTTTGGGGGATCGCTGTTGTTGATATTTGATGTTATCTGTTATAGTATGAGTTTTGATTTAACTCGTATTTTGATTATGGATATTTTGAATGATGATTTGAGTTCAGGCCCAAATTATTTCGAAACTTTTTAAGCCCTGTTTTATGCTTCCGTGATTATGTGCTTAATTGTGTGGTAATCTTTGTTGATTAGCACGGGCCTGACATTTTTTGTGTCAGAGCTTAAACTGGGATAAATTCGTTTTCCTTTGACCACACTCGAGTCTAGGCATAGAGTTTGGATTTGATTTTTGATTGACTCTATGGATTATGTGATTTTTTTATCTGTCTCTCTGATATCTGCTGTGAGATATTACCTCGAGATTTGTTTAGATGCCGCCGAGGAGAGGTAGAGGTAGGACTACTAGACGTAACGCTGAGGAGTCTAGGGCCTCGGATAGTGATGAGGGCATCCAACAGACTATTCCTTTGCGTCGTCGTGATAGACAGGCAGAGGTTGAGGATATGACGAGACAGATAGGCGAGATGGAGCTAGTCTTGGCTAGATTTCAGCGGACAAACCCTCCTACGTTTACCGCTGCTGAGGGTGGTGCGATGGCTGAAGCTTGGCTAGTTCAGATGGGAGAATTGTTCGATACCTGAGAGTACGCTCCCGAGAAGAGATTGAAGCTGGCGATGTTGCAGTTGAGAGATAACGCGCAGCGCTGGTGGAGAGGTACTTCCCGTATCTTGCGCGAGAGTGGGGCTATGATTACTAGGGAGAGCTTCTGTGCAGCGTTCCGACAGGAGTATACCTCGGAGCCCTACTTCAGCAACCGTGAGCGGGAATTCGATAATCTGAATCAAGGGAATATGAAGGTGGCCGAGTTTGCCAGACAGTTCTCTTCGCTCATGATGTATGTGCCACATGTAGCTAACCAGGAGAGGACTAAGAGGAACAAGTTTATGAAAGGTTTGAGGCCTGATCTGTTCCGGATGGTGTTGTCTGGTTCACCTGCGACTTATGCTGATGTAGTGAATAGAGCGGTGGACATTGAGGAGAGTTTGTTGGAGGCGGAAGCTCCGGTTCAGCCGATGACTGGACGTGCTTTTCAGCCTGTGCTTGACGTGTCCCAATCGTTTCAGTCTCCTCAAGGGTCGCAGCAATCGAATCGCCAAAGGTTTAGACCTCGAGGGAAACAGTTTAAGAAGAAGGCGAATTCGAGTTTCTCTGGTTCTGTGAGTTCTGGTGGCAGTGGTTCTGGCAGTGTGTCTTGTGGACAGTGCGAAGGGAAGCATCTGACTTCGTAGTGTCGTGGAGTTCAGGGTACTTGCCATAACTGTGGATATCCTGGACATTTTCTGAGAGTATGTCCTTTGTTGAGGGGACAGTCTTTGGTTCCTTCGCAGCAGGGTTCGGCTGGTGGTTCTTCGCAGAGACCGCAATTTCCTGCCCCGACCCAACGATCTGGATTTCAACCCCGTGAGCCATCTAGTTTTGGAGGATCTGCTAGACCTCGGTTTCAGATACCACAGCAGGCCCAGGCGAATGCCCTGACGAGAGAGCAGGCTGAGGAGACGTCTGGTATAGTTATCGCAGGTACATGCTCTATCTTTGATTTTCCTGCGAGAGTTTTATTTGACACTGGAGCATCACACTCCTTTATATCTGAGTTTGTGTATGAGCGTGGGTTGAGTTCTTCCCCACTGTGTGATGTTGTCTCCGTGTCCACCCCTGCTGGTGTGAGTCTGTTGTCCCGAGAGGTGGTGTTGAATTTCCTGATTAGGTTTGACGATCATGCGTTGGTGACTGATCTGATTGTTTTGGGAATTAGAGATTTCGATTGCATCTTGGGATGGATGTAGTGTCTAGCTATAAGGCTACTGTTGATTGCTTTGATGGTGTACTGAGATTTCGCCTCGATTCGGGTGAGAAGTGGGATTTCTACGGTGCTGATTCGTGCTTGAAGATTCCACTAATGTCTGTCATGGATATGTTTAGCCTGTTGTCACTGGATAATGCTGGATTTATGAGTTGATTGCTTTGATGGTGTACTGAGATTTCGCCTCGATTCGGGTGAGAAGTGGGATTTCTACGGTGCTGATTCGTGCTTGAAGATTCCACTAATGTCTGTCATGGATATGTTTAGCCTGTTGTCACTGGATAATGCTGGATTTATGATCTATGCGCTTGACGTTTCCCAAGGGTCGCGATTGGAGTTGAGCGATATTCCGATTGTCCGAGAGTTTCCTGATGTGTTTCCAGACGAGATTCCTGGATTCCCTCTGAGACGAGAGATCGACTTCAGTATCGAGTTGGTGCCTGGTACAGCCCCAATTTCTAGACCTCCGTATCGGTTGGCGCCAGCAGAGTTGAAAGAACTGAAAGATCAGTTGAGAGATCTTCTTGAGAAAGGCTTCATCAGACCGAGTATGTTGCTTTGGGGAGCTCCGATTCTGTTTGTGAAGAAGAAGGATGGATCTATGAGGATGTGCGTAGATTTTCGGCAGTTGAACAAAGCGACGGTGAAGAACAAGTATCCTTTGTCGAGTATTGATGACTTGTTCGATCAGTTGCAAGGATCGGCCGTGTACTCGAAGATTGATTTGCGATCTAGCTATCACCAGTTGCGGATTAGGGACGCCGATGTAGCGAAGACAGCTTTTCGGACGAGATATGGGCATTATGAGTTCCTTGTGATGCCGTTTGGGTTGACGAATGCCCCAGCTGTTTTCATGGATTTGATGAATCACGTCTTTAGCGAGTACATCGATTGGTTCGTGATTGTCTTCATAGATGACATCTTGGTGTATTCGAAGAGTGTGAGAGAGCATAAGGAGCATCTGAGATTCGCGTTGCAGAGATTGAGAGACTCACAGTTGTATGTCAAATTCAGCAAGTGTGAATTTTGGCTAGATAGAATTATCTTTTTGGGTCATGTGATTTCAGCGCAAGGTATTTCGGTGGATCCTAGTAAGGTCGAAGCAGTTCTTAACTGGGAGAGACCTAGGAATGTTTTCGAGATCCGTAGTTTCTTGGGCTTGACTGGTTATTATAGGCGTTTCATCGAGAAGTTCTCTTCGATAGCCAGGACTATGACTCAGTTAACCCAGAAGGGTAGGAAGTTTGTTTGGACTGATGAGTGCGAGTCTAGTTTTCATACGTTGAAGGAAAAGTTGACTACTGCTCCTGTTTTGGCTCTACCGTCTGGATCTGGAGGATTTGTGGTATGCTCTGACGCATCTCTGAGTGGTTTGGGATGTGTATTGATGCAGAACGGGTGCGTAATTGCGTATTCGTCTCGACAGTTGAAGCCTCACGAGACGAGGTATCCCGTTCATGACTTAGAATTGGCTGCGATTGTGTTTGCCTTGAAGATATGGCGACACTACCTGTATGATGAAGAGTTTGTGGTGTACACCGACCACAAGAGTTTGAAGTATATCTTCACGTAGTCAGATTTGAATATGAGGCAGCGTCGTTGGATGGAGTTGCTCAAAGACTTTGATTGCGAGATTCAGTATCAGACTGGGCGGATGAACTTAGTAGCCGATGCTTTGAGTACAAAATCCCAGCCTGCGATGCTAACATCTTTGAGTGTCTCAAGCATCTACGAGCAGTTGAGTACTTCTGGTTGGCGATTTCAGCCGGGTGATCAGTACTTCTTGGTTTCTTCGATTCAGGTAGAACCGCAGATTGTGATTGACATCAGAGAGGCGCATAGGACTGATCCGTATATTCATGAATTGAAGATTAAAGCCCGAAGTGGTCAGTCTGATGATTTTGCTGTTGCTTCTGATGGATGTTTGAGATTTAGAGGAAGATTAGTGGTTCCGAACCTGGTAGATTTGAAAGATACCATCTTGAATGAAGACATCAGAGAGGCGCATAGGACTGATCCGTATATTCATGAATTGAAGATTAAAGCCCGAAGTGGTCAGTCTGATGATTTTGCTGTTGCTTCTGATGGATGTTTGAGATTTAGAGGAAGATTAGTGGTTCCGAACCTGGTAGATTTGAAAGATACCATCTTGAATGAAGCGCATTGTAGTCGGTACAGTGTGCATTCGGGCGAGAGAAAGATGTACCATGCCCTGAAGTCTCACTACTGGTGGGAAGGCATGAAGAGCGACATTTCTGGTTTTTTTGCTAAGTGTTTAAATTGCCAGCAGGTCAAGACTGAGAGAATGAGACCCGGTGGATTGCTGCAGAGTTTAGAAGTGCCTCAATGGAAGTGGGAGCACATCGCCATGGATTTTGTAACTCATCTACCTCGATCGAGTAGGGGATGCGATGCGATTTGGGTGGTGATTGATAGACTTTCGAAGTCAGCCCATTTCATTCCCTATGATGTGAGGTGTTCGATGAAGAAAATGACGAAGTTGTATGTCGACCATGTGGTTAGATTGCATGGAGTTCCTGTTTCGATAGTGTCCGACAGAGATCCAAGATTCACATCTCGATTCGGGAAGAGTTTGCAAGCAGCGATGGGTTCGAGATTGGCTATGAGTACAGCCTATCACCCACAGACAGATGGTCAGTCTGAGAGGACCATTCAGACTTTAGAGGATATGCTGCGGGCAGTTGTGATGGATTTCGGTGGTGGCTGGCAGGATTCCTCGTCCTTAGTCGAGTTTTCGTATAATAACAACTACCAAGTGACTATTGTAATGGCTCCATTTGAAGCGTTGTATAGTCTTAAGTGTAGATCTCTGATCTTTTGGGAAGAAGTTGGTGAGAGACAACTTTCTACCCTTGAGTTTGTGCAGCATATGAAGGACCAGATTGATTTGATTCGCAGTAGGATGAAGGCTGCACAAGATAGATATACTAGCTATGCTAACAGAAGACGCAGACCTTTAGAATTTGAGGTTGGCGATCGTGTGTTCCTAAAGATTTCTCCTTTCAAGAGTGTTATGAGATTCAGATTTAAGGGCAAATTGGCTCCTAGATTCGTTGGTCCCTTTGAGATTGTTGAGCGAATTGGACAATTGGCTTATAGATTGAAGCTGTCTGATGAGTTAGCAGCGATACATGATGTTTTTCATGTGTCAATGTTGAGAAAATATGAGCTAGATCCGTCCCATGTTTTGAGAACCGACGAAGTTGAGCTGGATTCTGCCTTGAGCTATGTGAAATATCCAGTGCATATTCTGGACAGAAAGGAGAAGCAGATGAGGAATAAAGTGATTCCGTTGGTGATGGTCCAATGGAGTAAGCATGGCCGAGAAGAAGCTACCTGGGAAGTGGAAGAGAAGATGAGACAAGAATGGCCTCATCTATTTGAGCTGTGACAGCAGTCGAATTCCAGGTAATTTCTAATTTTTGCTTCGAGTTTGGATTGTTGTTGTCATTGGTTTGAGTATTTTGATTGATTTTTTCTGTGTTTGCCTTTGATTTCGAGGACGAAATCTCTTAAGCTGGGGAGAATGTGAGGAATCAGATTTTAGATTAGATTAATCGGATTTGGTTTGGGATTAGTCACGTGAGTTACTAATTTTCAGATTTCAGACTTGAGGATTTTTGGTGAAGTCTGGTTTGAGGTTATCAGATTTCTCCGGGAATTATTTAGTTTGAGTCGCTGGATTCTATCGGGTGAAGTCTGCGTGGATTTTGGAGTTGATTTGAGGAAGTTGACTATAGAAATCTAATTTCCCGTAAGTATTCAGGTGTGAGTACTTAGCGCTAGTATGAGAGGTCTGATGGTGTGAGAGATCTGCTCATGAGAAATATCTGAATGGTTGAGTTTGGCGCAAGAAGTGATGCGTCGTCGTTTCGCAGTAATTCAGATGTCTCGCTTGAAGATGGAATCTGGTTGGTGGTGTAATCAGATGTCAACGTTGGTCAACGTGTGATAGCTAGCGAGAGGAATCTGTTGGCAGTAGCGCGCGGATGTGATCAGATTTCGTGTGATAGTCAACAGTTGAGTTGACTGCTGATGCGTAGTGTATTCAGATGTTGTTTGTTTTGAGAAGAGATCTATTTCAGACGTGGGAGCTCTACTACGTCGTTTCGATAAGCTGGTGCGACGTCGTGTGATGTTGTGCTTTGGCGAGGCGTAGAGAGATCTGACGCGGGATAACGCTGGAACGTTCAGATGTCATGCCAGCGACGTCGTTTTGCTTTAGTTAGCGGAAACCTCAGTACGATGTAGTTTGGATTAGTTGCGCGGGTGTTTAGCGCTAGCGCTGAAATCTGATTGTCATGTGAGCGCTGGTTTCAGGTTCGAGAGATCTGTTTGGCGCTAGGAAGAGATGCAAGAGTCTGTTTTTGTCAGCAGATGGATTGTTTTGTAGCTCCTGGAATGGGGATTTAAATATAAGTGTTGAGCAACACTTAGAATATTTTAGACCCCGATATTTCTCTGTTTCTTCCTCGATAACCTTGAAACCCTTACCGTTCACCGTAGCCTTTTCTCGTCGATTGCTGTCGTTTCCCGCCGCCGTTTGGAACGATTTAGGTGGCGCTGAACTCCTCTTGAGCTGCTCTTGCTGTAGCGTCCAAGATCCACTCACGTAAACCATATGCATGATATAAATGATTTAAATGATTAAATTATAAATTGAAGTTTTAAAATGATTTAAAATTTAATTGAGGCTTTAAAATACCAATGATGATTTTATTGTGAGATTTTAAATGTGTTTCTTGAGATATTCGATTTCAGGTGATTATCCGGTGCCGGGCTACGGAGGGATGATCGGGGACGATAGAGGTGACTTTAAAATATTTCAAAATTTATTTAAAAGATTTTAGGAAAAAAAATATTTCTTTAATTTTAGATTTAAAGTTTTAGTAGCAATTGGGCAAAATGTGAATTTTGAGCGCTATTTTCCACGAAAGCGATTTTTGAGAAAAAGAGCGGGTAAGCATTTAATTTTTTTATAATACCAAAATTTGGTTCATTTTCAAATATAATTTTAATGAAATAGTGTGTAGAAAATTTGATATTTGTGGGTTAGATAAAGAGGCAATTTAATTATAATTAGAGGGCTTAATGGTAATTTATGGGTAAATTAGCCACACCTAACCTAATAATAAGTACCATAAGCTTTTTCCTCCCCAATTCCTCACTTTAACAGCCAAAAAACTCCTCCAATAACAGATCAAGGGCAGCCGTGAGTTTAAAGAGAATTGTGAAGGAAATCCGCCTCCCGATCAATTCTGACGCTTCCGGTAACGGTTAATCGCAAATTTTCTCCATCAAAGGCAACTTCAAATCTTTCTTTTCTGCCACAATCAGACCATATACGTGTGTTCCTAAATCTGTTATGCATTTTAGTATTCTGGAAATTCATTTTAAACCTTTATTTCTGCCACAATCTGATCATATACGTGTGCTTTAGTAAATTTACTGCTGGGGAAACAGAATTTTATTGTTAAACAGTAAGTTGCAGTTTTTTTTTCTGTTTTCCATATGCCATGCCGTGCATTCCTGTTTCTTTTGAGTTATACATGCTGTTTAGGGTTGTTGAAGGGGTACTGCTACGTCATTCTGGTATTAGGGAGTGTATTAAGGGTAGATTCAGGCATAGCAATAGAGGGAGAGCAGCCCAAGCGAGGGGACGCAAGGCTGGGACATGTGAGTGCTGGACAGGATGCATGAAGCACCCGCATTGTCATCTTCTACCTCAGCCATGATCCTTTCTGCGTATTGAGGGACCAGAGGTCCTTGGGGGAGGTTGAGCCTGCATCTAAGAGGGAAGTAAGGCTGAGAACAGTGGGGGTTTGGCTCTGGTCAAGGGAATAACAGCAGGAGAGTGCAGCAGGGAGGTGACGGGTAGCATTCAGGCAGTTGAGAGCCTTGCTTCCATGCTGGCCAATCGGGGCTCAAAGGGGGGTAATAGCTTGGCTATGGGACAAGGCAGGGAGAGTTCTGGAGGTTCCGAGTCAGGCTTAATTAGAATATAGGACGGGTAGCAGCCTATCGAGCCAATACAAACGCATGGATGAGAGGGGCCGAGAGGGAAGTGAGGAACGGTTGAGTGGTTGAGTCGTGCAGTCCCAATGGAGTATATTACAGTAAGTTTTGGGCGTGTTGATAGGTCTCTATTGTGCTTTGGGAAGGTCTTGAGGTGGGATTAGAGGCTGTATTATGATGATTTTTTTTTTAGGGTCTAAGGAGTATGTATAGGAGCCGAGGAGAGGTACCTTGTAGTGCTGAAATTCTTGGTGGTCGTGGCAGCATTCTGAAGGCACCCGGAAAGCATATTTATGGCTTGTAAACATGTTAAGATGTGATGTTTTATTTTCTAGGCTCGGGTCGATCGTGGTGAATTTTGGGCTTGTCCGGTGACTCGTCGAGGCCGGTTGATGTCCGAGTAGCCCGTCGAGAAGCCTAGAATGACCCCGATTGATTCTGGCTAAAATTTCCTATATTTTCTAACGCTTCGCAAACATGTTTACGGGCAGCAAACTTTTGAAAAATGAAAATGATGAATATTTATGATGTTAATGGCATGTTTTATGACGTTTATGTTTGAACGAAAAAGAAAGAAAATTATTTTTGAGGAATGCGAATTGTTGTGACCAAGAGGTAGAAGAATATGGTGACTACGGCGATGAGGTCCGTATAGCCATATTAGAGGGGGATAGTGACTATAGCTCAAGAGGTCCGTAGAGCTATTCCAGCCTAGTACTATGGTTTATAGCTTGATCAAGCGAACAGAGGGGTCGCATCAATGAGCAAACTTCACGTAAAATGTTATTATTGAGGATTTACATTACTTGCATGTCATGACGTATAGTTTGAGGAGTTGAAGATGGAGTTTATTTAAAACTTTTTGATGATTATGTTTAAAGTTTATAGTTTAAAGTTTAAAATTTAAAGATTAAGTTCTTTTAAAATTCTGATGTTGAGGTTTTAAAAATGTATTTTTAGTATTGCTACTTTAATGCATGTGGATGTATATTTAGTACTTGTTATTCAGGTTTGAGCTTGCTGAGTCTCTAGGCTCACTAGATCTGATTGTGTGCAGGTGAGAATGATGACGAGGTTCGAGGCGACGACATTTGAGGAGCTCGGACACGGGCGGCGCACTCCCGAGACCTTCTAAGCTTCCGCAAAAGATTTTTATGAGATGTTACGTAAATTTTGAGGACACGTTTCCCTTTATGAGTTATGTTTTTGAAATAAATTCTTATTTCATTAGAGTCTGAAATTTGATATTTAATTCGTTTGAAAATTTTGTGGGGGTATACGCTTTATTGCGGTATGACATTATTTGAATTTTTTTAGTTGCATCAAGTTAAATTTTTGCGAAGAATGTTGGCAAATTTACCGAGGTACTATTCACGTGAATAGTACTGTTCACGTGAATAGCGACCGAAAAAAAAAATTAATGCCTTTGATTTAAAGAAAAAATGTTTTAGTGAGTTGAGTCGTTTCAATAACTTAGGGATAAATGGAAGAGATTCTGTAAATTTATTCTTCTATTAGACCGGAGAATTTGGAAGTACAATGTCTTCTTAACGATTGGTCGAGAGCTACCTCAAGAACACAAGATAGCCAACACGAGACAAACGACGAGGAGGACACCGAGGGCATTTCTGAAACAACAACTGGATGAACCACAAGTGAATGTGATTAGATGAATTTTCCTATTTAATTCGTCTTTGCTTTGTATTATAATTTTAACTTTTTTGTATTGTTATTCAATTATATTTATTTTTTGAAATTATTTACACTTAAAATTTTAAAATTTAAATCTCATTGTTATTCTTTTAAATTCAAATTGAAATTCAAACACAAATTAAGATTCGAATTCAAAATTCAATATAAAATTCTAAATTAATATTCCAATTAATTAAAATTCAAAATAAAATTCAAACCAAAATTTAAATTAATTGATAAAATACAAAATTCAAATTCTATTAAAATTCAAATTCAAATTCTAATTTGAAATACGAAATTCGAAATTCGAAATCGAAGTTCAAGATATTAAAATTTAATTATAAAATTAATTTTGTTTAGAAACGAAAGTAAATTAAAAAATAAATTTTTTTTAGAAACCGGTTCTAGCCCTGAACAGACCCGGAACCGCCGGTTCCTAGACCCATATCAGAACCGGTTATCATGATTTCGATTCCGGTTTTAAGTTTTTTCGACCCTAAATCGGTAGACACGACCAAAATCGACCCATGGCCAGATCTACTACCACAATCGATATCAACGGTTTTATTTATTTTATTTGTATTTTGACAAATTAAAAGAATTAGTTTGCATTTACCGAAGCCAAAGATTGAATCATCCATCGATCGATCCTCACGTTCTCCTAGGAATCTGTAACTCCTCCATTTCATGCCTACTTTCCCTTTCACGTTTGCTCCACAGCTTAAGCTTGTGCAGCAAATTTGAACGATAACCAGCTCTTTGCTGCAATACATCGCTGTTTTGGGCATAATTTTTGGCCTGATTGCACAGACCCACTTGGGAAATAGGTTCCCGTTTCCTTCAGATTATTTCTGTATTGTTTGTTTGATGGCTGCGGCGGCGGCGGCTTGTAGGCGTGCCGTGCAGTTGGGTTTTCGTGCTTTTTACTTTTGTCGATGAGCGAGTGAAGGGTTTAATAATTTTTTTTGTAGAATGAGATGTCTCAGGAATCCAATCCACATCTGCTGATTTCTTGAGCAAAAACGATGTCGTGTCAACTTATTCAAGCGACACCGTTTAGCTATCTTCGAAATACATCTGCTGGACAACAAATAGAGCATCTGCTGGTTTGAGTCACTGTAGCCATCTGCTGAAACAACTAAAGAACACTTCTGCTGAATTTGTTAGAGCAAATCAATACGCTGTCGTTCCAACTAACTCAAACGCTGTCGTTTAGCTTTCTTCAACAAAGGGACTAAACCAACTGCTGAACTTCTTCAACAAAGAGTCTGCTGAAATCTTCTTCTGCTGAACTGAAACAGTGCACTCCACGACGTCGTTCCAACTTATCAAAACGCTGTCGTTGACACTTCTTAGCAAAACACGATAGATCTCAACTTGAATAACATCTGCTGAATCTTCACGAATAACTGCTGTAGCCCTTCAAGAAGGTATCTGCTGAACTGTAACTGTTCATACCAACGACGTCGTTCCACCTTATCAAGACGTCGTCGTTTAGCACTCCTCCAACTAATCATCTGCTGATCTCTTCATGAAAAACTCCAAGTCTCCAACTGATAGAATAGCACTGTTGAATGCGACAACTGATCGATCAAACCATTTTGTCTTTTTGTTATCACCAAAACTAAATAAATATTGTTCTAACACACCCTCTCTAAGACGTCGGCTTCTTGTCATCACCTGTAAATCATTGCAGATATGAGATCCACATCCGGTATCAAGTATCCAAGAAGTCGAATTAAGAGACATATTTATTTCTATATAGAACATACATTTCGCAGTTCGCAACTGCTCGAGGTACTCCTTGCAGTTCTTCCTCCAATGCCCAGGATTGTGGCAGTGGTGGCAAACATCCTCAGTCTTGTTTGGATTGGAAGCCTTTGCCTTGGGCTTCTTGGTGGGCTTTTCCTCCTTCGCAGGGGCAGAACGCTTCTTACCCTTGCGTTTGGGCCCCTTCTTGAGCCATTTTTTTGCTCAAAAGAGGGAGTTACTGCACTGCCTGTAATTTGAGTACCAGCAGGCTGTTGAGGTCCTCGGCTGCCACTTATTTTATTTCGAGAAATATGCGGTTGAGAAGACGCTGTCGCATCAATATCAGTTGCATCAAAGCGTAGCGACGAAGAACTGCTGGAAGAAGAAGAAGAAGACTGCTGCTGCTCTAATGCTAACTGTACACTGGGAGCAACTGCAAAAGAATCCTCAGACTTCTGAAAACTGCGCAAAACTGTCTTATCTAAAGCTATTGAAGAGAGAAACTCTGTAATATCTGCACTTGAAATTCGATTCAATAAACTCATATCGACAAAAACGGAGCAAAACGGAGAGAATCTAAGAGCAAAAACTGAAGAACTGCTGGGAGCAAAATTGGAGGCGGGTTCAACTATCTGTAAAGATCTGCAAAACTGTGAAGAACCAACTGGAAGAAGTCTCTGCACACAAAACTCAACAGCCTCTAAGCAAACATCCGCCCATCGCTTCCTCAACATCCTGAAAAATACACTCATTGATGGAAGAGTGTCATCATACTGCCTCTGTCGAAGAACTTCAGTAGACGCCACCTTCCTGGGGATTTTCACCCACATGTCAGCACCCTGCTCTACTCTCCACACTCCATTCACCAAAAATTTTCTCCTGATCCAACACAGCGATCGAGTTGTAGTGTTGGTTCTTACAATAACAGCTCCTCGATCGCCGGGATACCCTTCAAAAATTTTGGAACAGCAAGACTTAGTCCATGGAAGACCAAGGATGCGTACTTCTTTTGCTAATTCCTCCAACAAAGAAAGATAAAGCTCCGTGAGCAGCTCTATCACATGAATATCCACCGCTGAGGAACCTTGGCCCGGAGCAAAATTGATCCTCCAAGCATCCAAAAATTTCCATACTAAAATTGTCCTATATTTCAGCAGAATATAAGACTTCCTCCGAATAGCTTCCTGAGGAGACTCAGTTTCTCCCCAGCGCAAAACTTGATCCTCTTTACTGTACATGTCTTCAAAATTGATTGAGGACAATTTCCTCAAGCTGAAAGAATGAAAGAATGCAGCGACCTCATCAATAAACTTCGCTCGCAAACTCACCAGTAAATCAATATCTGCACAAATCAACGAAAAATGTTCCTTAGCCGGATTGCCCCTGATGGGGTCTTTCTCCACCAACAATTCTTTGCCCTTGTCTTCTGCAGGAATACTAGGTAGTTGTTTGAGAAACCAGGTCCACTTCGTGACACCCGGAATCTTTATCATTTGGCCCATTTTGATTTGCGTGACTTCCATACAAGTGGAGGGTAGAGGAATGTCAACTGGAATGGACAATAGAATATCATCCAGTGACGTTTTCTCATCTTCGCTAAGCACCTCTTCAGCAGATAACGGCGCTTCAAAATCCTCTACCTGCTGAACTTGATCAGCAGGAGCAACATCAGCAGTTGCTACATCCTCCTCCTCAGTGTCACTTGCCGTGACCACTGGATTCTCTGCCTCCCATTGTTTGACAATATCTTCATAGGGCAAATCAAACCAATTCTTCTCCTCAGTTACTGCTGGTTTAGTTGTATCAACAGGTGCCTCATCAGCTCGCGTCTCATCGAG
>KQ994058.1:19622-32973 GCA_001598015.1 Dorcoceras hygrometricum
TGTTTTCCTGTGGCTGACGTCATCAGATCCGTTGAGGCCAACGATGTCGTGTTGAGCTAACTGTCTTACAAAGAGCTGTCGATAGATACTTGTACTGTAGCGAAGTCTGATGTCAATAATTAGTACTGTTCCAAGATCTGTCGAACAAAGTTATCAATGTATACTGCCCTTTCTGTTGGTAGAGCGAGTCACTGTTCCCGTTGCTGTTTGCATATACCATTGCGATACAGTAGACAAGAGCTGTTGGCAGATATCTTAATTCTCACTTCTTCATCATAACTCGAATAGCCAAATCAATTACTCCACTGTTCCAAACTGTTCCAAGATCTAATTTTGATCAACTCGAAACTTATGACTGTAGCTTGAGCTAATCACTGTTGTCAGCAATGTTGATCATCGTGAATATTGTCATTTAATTCCAAATCTTTTCTTTTCTTTGTTATCACCAAAACTATAAATTTTATCCTAACAGGACAGTTGGAGGACTATTCTTTCACGTCTGATGGTTGTTTGAGATTTCGTGGCAGGTTGGTAGTGCCAAATCTGATTTATTTGAAGGAGGAGATCTTGAGAGAAGCACACTGTAGTAGATATAGTGCCCATCCTGGTGCAAGGAAGATGTACCATGCCTTGAAGCTGCACTTCTGGTGGGCAAGTTTGAAGAGTGATGTTGCTGACTTTGTAGCGCGTTGTTTGAATTTTCAGAAGGTTAAGGCAGAAAGGATGAGACCTGATGGTCTATTGCAGAGCATAGAGGTGCCCCAATGGAATTGGGAGCACATAGCTATAGATTTTGTAACGCATTTGCCTCGTTCCAACAGAGGTTGTGATGCTGTTTGGGTGGTTATTGACAGATTTTCGAAGTCTGCTCACTTCATTCCCTACAATATGACATATTCTTGGAAGAAGATGGCGAAACTGTACATAGATTTCGTGGTGCATTTGCATGGTGTGCCTGTGTTTATTGTTTCAGATCGAGTTACTTCCCGATTTTGGAAGAGTTTACAAACAGCTTTGGGCACCAGATTGGCTATGAGTACTGCTTATCATCCCCAAACCGATGACCAATCTGAGAGAACTATCCAGACTTTATAGGATATGTTGAGAGCTGTTGTGATGGATTTCAGTGGTAGCTGGCAAGATTCATTGTCTTTGGTTGAGTTTTCTTATAATAACAGCTACCAGGTGACAATTGGAATGAAACCATTTGAGGCTTTGTATGGTAGAATATTCATATCGCCTATATGTTGGGAAGAAGTGGGGGAAAAGCAGCTGTCTTCTCCAGAATTCGTGCAGCAGATGAGAGATCAAGTAGATCTGATTCGCCAGCGTATGAAAGCTGCACAAGATCGCCAAGCTAGCTATGCGAACAGAAGGCATAAGCCTTTAGAAATTCAGGTTGGAGATCTGGTTTTCTTGAAAGTTTCTCCTTTTCGAAGTGTTATGAGATTTGGTCTCAAGGGAAAGTTAGCTCCTATTTATGTTGGACCTTATGAGATTGTGGAGAGGATCGGTCCTTTGGCTTATCGCTTGTTATTGCCACCAGATCTGTCCTCATTTCATGATGTTTTTCATGTGTCTATGTTGAGGAAGTATGAGCCAGATCCTTCTCATGTGTAGCAAACTGACGAGGTGGAGCTAGATCGGACTTTGAGCTATATTGAATATCCCTTGCAGATTTTGGACAGGAAGGAGAAGCAGCTCAGGAATAAGACCATTCCTTTGTTGATGGTCCAGTGGAGCAAGCATGGTAGGGAAGAAGCTACGTGGGAGTTGGAGGAGAAAATGCAACGTGAATGGCCTCATATGTTTGAGTAGATTTTGCATTTGACTCCAGTAGCTAGTTTGTTTGTTGTTGTTTGTTCCAGTTATCTTGAACTCTTGGTTAGTAGCCTCCTGTTGCGTGTTAGAGATTACTGGTTGTTTTGTGCATAGAGTGGTTATCCAGTTTTGGGGATGTTTTGTTGAATTTGTTCAGATCTGGAGTTGTTTTTTGATTTCGAGGACGAAATCTTATTTTCAGTGGGGGAGAGATGTGAGGCCCAAGATATTATTGGATTAATTGAGTTAATTAATCGGGTTTTGGATAGACCAGATTTGGCGTGAACAGATCTGGGATGGATCAGCTTTGAGTTGATATGCTTGGTTAGCGTATCGGGTTTCTATTTCTGTGTGTTTAGAACAGATCTGGACAGTTGTAGAGTTCAACGAGGTAATAATCAGATTCGGGAAGTTGAGAAGTGCTGGTTGGTGAATTCGGATTTGGTGTTGGTCGATTGGAAGTGAAGTTAGAGGTCAAGTCTGATTATCACTAAGTATCTTGAGTTCGCTATTGGATGTCCTGCGCGGGTAGCGAAACGCCTTTGTTTAGAGGAAATCAGATTTGAGTTGCGTTAGTTGTTAGCGCTGCGTGAACCGGCTTGGTTCAAGGTTTAGTGTAGACCGGTTTTGGGTTGGCTAGACCGGAAGGCAGTGCGATGTCGTTTTGGGTATCAGTGAACGCTGGTCAGTGTTAGTGTCAGATCTGAGCATCCAGATCTGAGTTGCGATGCGATGCCGTTTAGAGACAGCAGATTTGGTATTAGCGGGATGACGTGTTCAGTGGAATAGTGGACTTCTGTGCGACGCCGTTTAGAGAGACACGTGTATGTGTTGATTGGTTAGTGGTGCAACGTCATTCGATAGTAGCACGCTGGTGTAGTGTATGTTCCAGATTTGGAGTGTTACTCAGATCTGAGCGATTATCAGCTTTGAGCCAATATTGTCGGTGATTACTGTTTGGGGAACTTAAGTGGTATATATAGAAGACTTTGACCTTAGTCTTGCTATTGTTTCCCGACACTTAGAGATATTTCCCGTGAGCAAACTCTATCGCGATACCCTAGCTATTGTTCACCAAACCTTATCTTCTCCGATTGTCGACGGTAGACATCTCCGATGGAAGCAAGAGTGGTAGCACTGGACTCCTCTTGCTAAGGCTTGCGATTAGCTGGAAGAAGATCGTGAAGGAAGCTACTCTGTGTAGTCTGTTACCATTTGAGCAGATTTGCTTCTGCCGTTTAGGTAGCTTGTTGGGTTTCAGATCTGGTTGCTCGGGACCACTTTTGTGGTAATTGTAGCTCAGAACTAAGGTACGGATGTGAGCTTGTTTTACAGCGTTGGATTTGGCATGGATATTATGTGTGTTGCTGTGTATGCTTCTGTGCTATTATTGCTTGCTTCTGTTGTGTTGATTATTCCAAGCTGTTACATTGCATACACGCATTATTCATGTTGAGCTCAGATCTTGTTTAGCCGTGCCTTTTGTATTGATCTGTGCATACCAGGATGCTTGTTTTGGAGGCCGAGCGGGTAACTCCTGTCACCCTCATCTCCCTGCTGGGATCTGTTAGCCACTATGAGCGGAGTGGGTAGCTCCCACATCTCATGAGTTGGGCAACAACAGATTGAGTGATTTGTTGTGCATCTGGTAAGTTCCAATATCCGGGAAGAATATTTACAACCATTGTTCCTAAAAGTAGATCTGACTCACTTTCCGAGCTGACATGCTGAACACAGTTTATCTTTTGTGTCCTGTTAGGACAGTCACACCAGCTGGGTTCTGAATTATGCATGTGTGTTTGTGAAAATTTACTACATGCTCATTATCACATAATTGACTAATTCTTATCATATTATAGCACATATTTTCAACAAGTAGCACGTCATTTATAACAATATTACAATGGAAATCTTACCCTTGCCCACAGTTTCACCTGTTGAGTTATCGCCGAAGATGTTTTTTTTGTAGTGTATTTGATGTCCGAAATCAACTTGTGATTACCGGTCATGTGTTCGGAGCATCCACTGTCCACATACCATTCTGATTTCTTGAACACCTGCATTCAGAAAATAAATTTTGGTACCAATTTTACTTGGATCAGATTGGATTATCCCTTTCGAGATCCATACTTGAATTAACTTGACAGTTTTTCCCGTGTATGCGTCCACTAGGGTGCGTGCTGAAATATTGTGTGATCTTTTGAATCTTGGTTTCACATTTTGACCATTCAGATCACGACTGAGCTGAACTGCTCTGTTATGCTTCCTTACCTTAACTGAACTATGCCTTTTCTGGTGCAGATTAGACGACTGTGAACCAGATTTCGCTTGGTCTTTGTCCAATCTGTTCTTTAGCCAACTGAGCTTGGAGTTCTCAGGTTCAGCACAGCCTATACCATACTTTCCCTTCTGGTTCAGCTTAGACACGTTCTGATCATCATACTTAACAGATTCGAGTGTATCATGTATCATATTGGCTTTGACAAAACTCATCTTTTTGAGCTTGTCATCTGTCAGATCTGATTGAGTACTAGTATCACTAGAGATACTTTTTCCAGAGCTGAAGCCCAGTCCAGTTCTGTCATTAAATGGCTTCTGGACTTCATGCAGCTTGCCTACTGAAGTAGAAGATTTCGTCCAAGAGCTTATCACTTGATTTAGTCTATCATTTTCAGATGTGAGCTCGATAGCTTGGATCTCAAAGATTAATTCTATGTTATCAGCTTACTGAACTCAGTATTTAGACTGTCTGAGTTATCAAGTTGTAAACAGCTTGCATCATCTGACTTGTCTTTCAGACACTCGTTTTCAGCTTTAACATCCTCGAAAGTCTGAGAAAGCTTCTTGTACTCATAGACCATTTTGTTAAGTGAATTAACGAGATCTTCTTGTGTAAACACAATACTTGAGAAATCAAATACCTCATCAGTGTCATCAGCCATGAGACACTCACTTCATCTTCACTCGCTCGATGAGCTGCTGGAAGTGCTCTCATCTGAGTCAGAATCAGCCCACTTGATTTTGCTTTCCTCTGCAGCTAGAACTTTGTGACCCCGTCTCTTGATGTATGGTTTCTTATCAGAATAGTGTCTTATGTGATCTGAAGTATTTCTATCATCCTACTTTGGTTTTGTGTAGTTCGCAGCAAAATTTCCTGGTCTGCCACATTCAAAACATTTCATATCATTAGTATTCTATTCAGATTTTTGTGCTTTAATTGAAAAAGAGGGTGATTGAGTTCTTCTCATAAACTTCCCAAACTTCTTAATAAAGGGGGACATTGCAACGTTGCTGATCTGCTTAGCTGTCTTCTATGGCTTTTCCTCTGTTACAGCTAAGGCCTGCGTAGGTTGAGACGTGGAAGGTCCTTCTTCCGGTCTAGCCTCCAGGTCTCAAACTCTTTCATTGTTTCACTAGATTTCATCTTCTTGGATTCAAATTTCTGCAAGGCCGTTGTGAGCTTTTTTTCTTTGGTTTCTTCATTGCCCTCGCAGACCTGGATTAGATTCTCCCAGATTTCCTTGGCCGTGCCGCATGTCTGAATTTTACTGAACATATTATTGTCCAACATCTTGTAGAGATTGTCTTTGGCCACGTTATCCACGTTTGCCTTCTTTTTATCTTCCGACGTCCATTCCAGTCTGGGATTTTCAACCCATTGCACTGCACCGGAAGAGATGGCCAAGGCAGTTTTTGGCTTCATAATCTTTATAGGATATCTTTGATGACGAACCACATATCGTCATCTTGAGCCTCCAGGTGAGCTTGCATTCTTATCTTCCAGACATCGTATCCCTCCTTATCATAGTAATTTTACTATGGGAGATCAACAAATTTAATAATTTCAGATAAACACAACTGTTCAAACACTGAGATAACTGCGCTCTGATACCACTTGTTGGATCGAAAATAGAGTTAAATATCTGCTCGGGAGTTCGGGGGGGTGTGTGAATGAACTCCTTCATAATTTTTCGCAAGAATCTTTTCAAAATATTTTTAAAGCCTTCGGCTAACCTCTAACTTAAGTTACCAGCTTTGAGGATCTCAGTGCGCTTCTGTTTTCTCGAGTAACAAAGATTTTTTCGAAATGAACTCGATTGAATAGTGAAAAGATATATAAACTGAAAGCTGCAATAATAGTAGAAACTGAATACAGTAAAGTAAAAGGGACAAGAGTTTGTTTATGGATGTTCGGAGCTTAAACTCCTACGTCCCCCCTTCTTCCTTGTATAGGAAGGATTCCACTAGAAGGTTTGATTACAGCAGCTCCTGCTCTAATCCAATCCAACAGCCCGCAAGATGCACGAAAGCACTTCTACGACAGAAACAGACTCGCGATCTGTTATGCAAATACAAACGTTGGCTCTAAGTTGTTTCAGCTTACACACACTCTATACACTCTGATTATGATTTACAGTGGACAAACAAGGCTACAGAGTGGTTAAAACTCAAATGAATGAATATAATGCTTTTGAGAGCAAGGTTGTAATGAATAAGATGATGAACAATGAGCTTTTGTGCCTGATATAATTTCTGTAGCGTAACAGTATATCACGTGAAGGTTGTTCGTGAGCGTTCATAGAATTTTTGTGTATCTGCTTCACATTGTTCATCACTCTGAATATATAGATATTTTCAAATGCCTCGATCTTCAAAATGATTTGCTCAACTGGCTAGTTGATCTTCTTTCCATCTTTGAAGAACTTGCCTTTATTCATACCAGAATCATAGGAATGATAACGTTAGGTCCAGAAATAGCATCCGATAATATAGCCAGTGATTTAGGACATTCTCAATCTGATTTGATTTGATATCTTCACGTATAAATTGATGACTGTATGCTCTAAGCTGTTCTCTGTAGACGTGATCTGAAAGCTTGTTAGCTCTGAGCTGTTACGTGAAAAATTGTAATATGCTCTTGCGATATGATCTAAAATTTTCTGAGCTGATCTCTGATTAACTGAACCTTTTCTTGGTCTAATCTGCAATATAGTATAAAGCTTATCTGGAAAGCATTCATCTGAGCTGTTCTGTTAACTGATAATATCAATACTGACTTGAGACTTAGCTCTTCAAGCTCTGATCTGAAATCTTATATGCTCTAAAAATAAAGCTGTTCTTGAGCTCTGAGTTATTCTCTGCATTGTTTCCGCTCTAACCTGTTTTCTGCGCTTTCTTTGCTCTAAGCTGTTCGTACCCATAGTCTACTGCGAACTGTTCTCTATACGAAGCTCCGATCTGAATCTTCTCCAAGCTGATTCCTTCTCTAAGCACTGTTTTGATTTTGGAGCTCCAATCTGATCTGTTCCATGTCACTCTAACATGTTCTGCTTGCCCTGAAATGAAAGATGATGCTCTACACTGATCTACTTGTTCTGAGCTGAATCGCAACTCTCTAAGTTGATCGTCTTGATCTGAGCTGAATTGCGACTCTCTGAATTGATCTACTTGCTTTAAGCTAAAATCGGACGTCCTGAGCTGTTCTACTTGCTCCGAGCTGATCTGCGTCGTACTAAGATGAATAGCTACGCTGTAAACTGTTCTGCTTTCTCTAATCTGAAATGCATCACCCTGAACTGTTAGACATGATCTGAGCTGATATGCGTCGTTCTAATATGATCTGCACGCTCTTAGCTGATCGACATGCTCTGAGCTGGTCTGTGACATCCCAAGCTGTTTTGTTTGGGTTTTTTTATTTGTTATCACGAGAACTTAAATTTTATTTTTAAAAACTGTCCTCGAACTGCCCCCACCAGAACTGTCAGAACTAGAACTCGACTTCTTCTTGAACTGTTTCCCTATAGGCATAAATCTCTGTCGACTAGTCTTAGTCTGTTGTGACACCTGAGAAGGCTCAAATGAATACATCTCCGAAGGTACAAGGTAAAAACATTGAGCAACCTGTTTCCCTCTAGACTCGAGTGAACTATAATATATCTCGATCTTACCAGTTTAAGATCTGATACCAAAATATCAGGCACACGTAATTAACAATAAAATGCTAAAGCACTTAAAAGTTGGTTAAAACTTTTTTTTGGGCCTGAAACAAAAACAACCAAGTTAAAATATATGAATACTCAAAATTTACAAACTAGTCTGTCACTCGACATAACGAAAGAAAATTCCTTTAAAATCATACTCCATAGACATGCAAAGCTAGTCCTGATCACAAATCATGCAAAAGACTTGAAATAAACAACATCAAATCTCTCAGATAACAGTATAAATCAAGCATTAAATCATCAATAAAAAGTAACAACTACACATGGCATCCCCTGGTAAAAGACTCAAATGAAAATATATAATATCTGGGACACTCGATCGACTTCCTAAAGGGATCCACTAGTTGATGCTCCACCTGGTGTAGCTGAACCACCTGGACGACCTACAATGGTCACCAACATGACCAAAGCAGTCCCAAAGGGATGGGGTCAAACCCTAGTACGAAGAACAGATAAAAACAACAATGAAAGTATGATTGAAATATGCTATGCAATGCTTGTTCGGTGGCAAAATATAACGGATACCAAGACCAGAGGCCAAATGAAAACGGTCAACAAAACCAAAGTGGCTACATCATCGAGAGTTTGGGAGCTACCTTGGCCGTCTCAATTCAATAACGGAGGTGTGCTAACTCAACATCACCAACCATAATAACCACAACATCGAGAGTTCTGGAGCTACTCATGCCATCTCAATGTGCTCATCGTGAGTCTGGTACACAATACATCACTCCACGAGACTACAAATCATATCTTCTAAGGTCAACTCAAAAGGTGACAAAGGAATCAAGGATCAACATGAGTGCATATGCTTAATGGTATGATATAAAATGTATCAAAATAAATAACAAGTATGAATAGGCTAAAGCACGTAAATTAAAAAATACATAGCACAATTTCAAACTCTATGAAAGACGCTCCATCCGTACCTCTAAGTATTCGACCAAATACCTCAGTTCAACACAAGCGCCAAAATAGACTACAAACACTGGCCACGACTGACGAAGGTGACAGGCAGCGGCAACCGACGACAGTGATCGACAAGGGAAACCGGTGATGGAACGGTGATGACGAAAATGGCGGCGACACGGAGGCATAGCTCTGGCGATCGGAAGATTTTCCAAAAATTTACCGAAACAACGGAAGATCACCGACAATGAGCTAAGAATGTGTTAAAACCCAAAATCATCCAAAACAGGCTTCAATATCTCAAAAACTGATGAGATAACCTATATTAAAACCTCACCGGAACTATCCAAAACTAAAAAGCTTATAACTTGATCATATCAACACCAAAATTAATGATTCTTGTCTCTAAATGAAGCCAAAGGAGAAAAGCTACAACTTAAAACAAACAGTGACCAAAATGGTGGAGCCAAACAATTGGAAACTGCAAAACTACTTAAACCGTCATAAATTTCACTCATCCAGCCACCTCAGGTCTTGAGACTGGTCGAGAAATGAAGGGCTTTGGGAGGGGATTCCAACGGCAGCAACCATGCTCAAAACGAAGTAGCCGATCTCCATAAATAGTGAAAAACGTCCGATCGGTAGAAGGTTATAAGGTTTCAGTTCTCCTATTTTGGCTCTCAAAAAATATAACTTTTGTACAAAAGTCCGGGTTTCTTGAGATATTTGACTATAACATGTCTTTAAAGTCTCCTCTGACCCAACTCCCAGATCAGCACAGCTCGAGCAGGTCAGCATAGCTCGACCCAGATCAGCACAGCTCGAGTAGATCAGCACAGTTTGACCCAGATTAGCACAGCTCGACCGGATCAGCACAGCGCGACTAGAACAAAACATCTCCTCTACGATCTTCTTGACCTAGAACGTCATGGTAGGTGCCCAGATAGTCAACTGGTGTTATGGGCTTTGTTGAGTCTTAATGTAAAACAATCTTTATTCATATATATAGTTTCATTTATTTTAATGGTTTTTTTCATCTTTTATTATTGCAAACTTGTTGAATAAATACTTTGAATGTGCTATTGTTTATGTAAGATGCGATAGTTGATATGATGGCTATCATGAAATACATCTTATAGTCACTATACATTCTAAATTGGTTCTTAGTCAATGGGCAACCCACACCAAGGATAAGAGCCCCTCGAGTTTTAAACTAGCATCTGTGATGCTGAGTACCACGTTGTATTGATAAGGAATGTGAAGATGTTCTAAACATGCATATGGATAGTTACTTGATAATAGAGATGACAATGAGCCCGGGAGGGGATGGGGATGGCCCGAATCCCCACGAGGATGGGGATCCCCAAAACACATCCATCTTTGCTTTAAGTTTTTATATAATTTAATAATAATTTAGTATTTTTATCATTTAGTATTCAAAAAATAATTGTTGCTTATGGATTTTATTTGCTTTGATTTAGGGATTGGAAGCTTTGCCCAAGTTAGCTGTGTTAGGATCGAAAAGAAAACTTGGGAGTTCAGAGGGGGGGGGGTGAATGAACTCCCTTTGGAGATTTTTGTTTAAAAATTTGTTTCGAAAATTTGACAGCCCAAAGCCAACTTTCAGCCGAGTTATCAGCTGGGAAGCCTTATCAGTGATACTGTTGTCTCGTGTAATAAAATAGTTTTATGCGGAATAAACACGATTCAAGCAGCTGAACAATTTAAACTAATGAGTAAATTTAAAAATAGTGAGAACGAGAGGTTTGTTTCTGGAAGTACGGAGCAATTTCTCCTACGTATCCCCTTCTTCCACAATGTGAAGGATTTCACTAGAAGGCTTTGATTTATACAACTCTTGTACAAACCCACTACCTTGACCAGCAGCCAAGAGAACTCCTAGAAACCAACGACACACAGACCCGCAGCCTGGTTCGTTTTACAAAAATTTCCAGCACTTAGCTGGTTGTGCTATCCTAGCACTCAGACACTCTCTGTCTATACTTTTTCAGTTCAAACACAAGTCTACAGAGTGTGTGAACAGTTAGTGACACCAAGTGTATGAACAATATGTGCGAGTGTCACTTAAATGAGCTGGTTTAGGATGAAAATTTTCTTCTATGAAGAACTTGGTAAGATTTTGTTAGAGTAGATGCCCAACTAGCCATTTTGTGGCGTGTGGGTTTATAGACTCTTGTATGAAACAATCTTTATATATCATATTCGCATTTACTTATATGGCGTTCTTTACTTTCATTATGTGTGTAATGATTTACAATTGCGTTGAGTAAAGACCTAGAATGCACTTAAGCGTATGTTAGATGTGATAGTGGGTATGACGGCTATCATGAAACACATCTAATAGTCGCTGTGTATTCTGAACATGTTCCCAGTCCATTGGGCCGTCAAAATGAGGATAAGGCCGCCCGAGTTCGAGACTAGTATCTGCGATGCGAAGTACCATGTTTCATTGGTAGGGAACATTGTGATGTTCTGAGCATGCAGATAGATAGTGACCTGGTGATCTATCGAACTACCCTCCTTCGGACTTTCCAAGTGGTTACCATTTGTCGAGTGGATAAGTCCGAGGTCTTGGTTGTACTGATTAGTCCTCACGACTCGAAACGTCATTGAGACTCTACATGATAGGCGTCTCACTTTGACCCATTTGCCGACTCACTTGGGGTCATAAGGCGTCGGGATTGGGTGAGACCTCGATGCATGTAGGAGTCGATGCATCGTTGTCGAGGATTCACCGCTCGCAGACATGCGTGGATATCCTAATAGTGTATAAATCTCTGGCCAGAGTACTAGAAGTGTTTTAGGTAAATGTGTTTACCTAGTTACACTCGCGATGTCACTATTCGATCTCCAAGATGTACGCATAGCTATCGGATCTATAGCGACTCTCGATTTACCAATGGTCGTTGATCCGATCGGGATATATGGATTGAAAGGACCGTACTATACGCGTTGAGCATACGAAGAGGATTTTGGGAGTGCGACTTCCTAAAAGTCAACAGGGGTCAAACCGGGGTTTCCCGCTGTTGAGGGGCAAAACGGTCATTTTGCACTGGGGTTCTGAAAAACGGTTTTTCAGATCATGGCGTTCAGTTTTGGAAACTGAATCGATCGGTCCGATCTGATCGGCGATCGGAGTTACGATGAAGTCTCGATGGTGGAGATGAACTGAATGTTCATCGTTGGACCCGGGCCCGTTGGGTCGGTCCAAGTCCAACACCTAAGTCTATTTAATTAGACTAAGCTTCATCTTAACACATAACTTAACACTTAACCTAACCCTAAAAGCATTGGCCGCCGCCCTCCCTCCTCTCTACAAGCCGCCGCCTCCGCCGTGCGTCGCCGCCGCCGCCGCCCGTCTTCGCCGGAAAATCGTTTCCGGCCAATTCGACGAGGAGAATCCGTTCGTGCAGATCTCGTCAGTCCTTCTAGTGCAGCTGACGAAGGAGTCTCGTTTCTGGTCGTGGACCGGATTGGCGATATCTACCGCAATCTACCGAGAAGAGCCGACGTTATTGTAACTACGGTTGGAGCCAGGCACAAGTGCCAGCAAGGTAGTCACCTAAACATCCTATGAATGTCGTAGTTTGTTATTGTATTTTTCGTATTGATCGTCTCCCGGCATCTGTTTTCTGTTCTTCCGCTGCCTAGCCGGGGGGCGTGATCCGGATCCCCAACAGATTTTGTATGTTCGAATGATTTCGCCATGTTCTCTCTCTTCATAGCATCTTTTCTTCTCTAAATATATACTCTTTGGATTCAACGGTAATAAATTGTTAGAGTAGATGCCCAACTAGCCAACTTGTGGCGTGTGGGTTTATAGACTCTTGTATGAAATGATCTTTATATATGATATTCGCATTTATTCATGATATTCTTTATTTTCATTATGTTATATAATGTTAACAATAGTGTTGGATAAAGACCTAGAATGCACCATAGTGTATGTTAGATGTGATAGTGGGTATGACGGCTATCATGAAACACATCTAATAGTCACTGTGCATTCTGAATTCGTTCCTAGTCAATTGGGCCGTCAAAATGAGGATAAGGCCGCCCGAGATTGAGACTAGTATCTGCGATGCGAAATACCATGTTTCATTGGTAGGGAACATTGTGATGTTCTGAGCATGCAGATAGATAGTGACCTGGTGATCTATCAAACTACCCTCGTTCGGACTTTCCAAGTGGTTACCATTTGTCGAGTGGATAAGTCCGAGGTCTTGGTTGTACTGATTAGTCCTCACAACTCGAAACGTCATTGAGACACTACATGATAGGCGTCTCACTTTGACTCATTTGCCGACTCACTTGGGGTCATTAGGCGGCGGGATTGGGTGAGACCCCGATGCATGTAGGAGTCGATACTTCGTTGTCGAGGATTCACCGCTCGCTTACATGCGTGGATATCCTATGCTATCTGAGGGGATAATAGTGTATAAATCTCTGGCCAGAGTACTAGAAGTGTTTTAGGTAAATGGGTTTACCTAGTTACACTCGCGATGTCACTATTCGATCTCCAAGATGTACGCATAGCTATCGGATCTTTAGCGACCCTCGATTTACCAATGGTCGTTGATCCGATCGGGATATATGGA
>KQ994058.1:61208-72905 GCA_001598015.1 Dorcoceras hygrometricum
AAAGTCAACAGAGGTCAAATCGTGATTTGCCGATGTTGAGGGGCAAAACGGTCATTTTGCACTGGGGTTCTGAAAATGGTTTTTCAGATCATAGTATTCAGTTTTGGAAACTTAGTCGATCGGTCCGATCTGATCGGCGATCGGAGTTATAATGAAGTCTCGGTGATGGGGATGAACTGAATGTTCATCCGTTGGACCCGGGCCCATTGGGCCGGTCCAAATCCATATTTAATTCTATTTAATTAGACCTAAACCTAGACTTCATAACATACTACACAATTAACCCTAACCCTAAGCACAAACCACGCCGCCCCTCTCCTCTCTACAAGCCACCGCCGCCGCCTCTCTTCGCCGGAAAATCATTTCCAGCCAATCTTGACGAGGAGAATCCGTCCGCGCAGATCTCGTCAGGCCTTCTAGTGCAGGCTGACGAAGGAATCCCGTCTCCTGTCGTGGACCTGATTGACGATATCTACCGCCGCCTACCGTGAAGTGCCGTTTTCTTTACGAAACCGGTCGGAGCCAGGCACGAGTTGCCAGCAAGGTAGTCACCTAAACACCCTAGGAATGGTCATATATTGGTATTGTGTTGTTTTTATCGTATTGATCGTCTCTCGGTATCGATTTTTCGCTCTTCCGCTGCCCCGTCGGGAGGCGTGATCCGGATCCAAACACCAGCTCCTCAGGGCTGATATCGGCAGGGGCTTCCTTCGGAGGGCTCTTCTCTATCGTATAGAGAAGTTTCTCCGAAGCCAACACAATGTTGAGGTTTCGAAGCCAGTCTTGGTAGTTCAGACCGGTGAACTTGTTGCTATCCAGTATAGCAGCGAGTGGGTTTTTGATCGAAGACATTTTGTAAGCAGTTATACTGAAAAGAAAACAGACATGCATCACTAACTATATATGAAATAACGCTAAGACATAAAACAAGGTCGTTAAGTTTTATGAATTACCCTCCCACTATTTTAACGATTTCACCACCCTCTAATGAAATCGGGAAAGCAAGTTTCCTTAGTGGGTAAACGGAGTCCAATCAAGCGATCATGGTCCCGAATAATATCAGCCAACCATGACCCCAAAAGGTAGTTTCCAATTGCAACCGGTGCAACCTCCATGTATTCACCTCACGTCCAGTAATGGCCCAATAATATGACGCCGTTTACTATCACGTGTCAAGATGACCCATCAATGTTGAGTCGTGAAGGACGGTCCCCTTAACATCCCCAATAATATGAGCCAACGTTAAAGGGAGTTCCAACCGACTCACAACAGGTGTCAACGGCGTGGACAGCTTTTCGGCATACATAACCCCCTCAATAATATGAGGCGGGTCATGTATGTGGGTAGCATCGACGTACACCCATTGTTGATGGAAGGTAGGGATAATTTAAACAGATTTAAATTCCCTTTAGTTTATCGAATAAACTTTTAATCTTGATATTAGTTTTAAATCGTATTTAAAACGAGGGATTTTATTTTCGAAAATTTGGTCTCATGCAATTTTAAATCATAATTTAAAACATGCGGATTCAACATATATCAAATATATAAATAAACTTTGGGATGATCGATCGCAGCCAACGTTAAAGGGAGTTCCAACCGACTCACAACAGGTGTCAACGGCGTGGACAGCTTTTCGGCATACATAACCCCCTCAATAATATGAGGCGGGTCATGTATGTGGGTAGCATCGACGTACACCCATTGTTGATGGAAGGTAGGGATAATTTAAACAGATTTAAATTCCCTTTAGTTTATCGAATAAACTTTTAATCTTGATATTAGTTTTAAATCGTATTTAAAACGAGGGATTTTATTTTCGAAAATTTGGTCTCATGCAATTTTAAATCATAATTTAAAACATGCGGATTCAACATATATCAAATATATAAATAAACTTTGGGATGATCGATCGCGAGAGCTATGCGGTCCGTGGTTGCCAATCACGGACCTGGGTCCAGTCCTAGGTGAAATGCAATATGCAATGCAATCCTATTACAATTGCTTCCGGTTTTACAGATCTTCGGTCTTCAATATCTTTGATCGTCATCTCCACCGTCTTCAATTGTCCTCTCACTAAATCTAGTAATTTACATTTAAATTTCCATGACAAATAAGGGATACAATTCTCAAGGGGTGGGAACGGGCCACAAACAGACCCACTTTATAATATCAACAATATATTACAACCGAAACCGCAAAACCTAAAGCATACACCTAACACGTTGGTCATGACTCTCGATCATCACAAACATGCAATCAATCTAATTAATATGCATAAATTTAAATAATCAAATTATTTACCCACAAAATCATATTTTAATTACAAAATCGCATTTTATAATAAAATCGCTTTTTGTCGATAAAATCATATTTTAATCAACAAAATCATATTTTAATTATGAAATCATATTTCATAACTAAAATCATATTTTGCAATTTTAATTGCATCATATTGGGCTTTTGAGGGGCATAATTGTCATTTTGGTCTAGGTGATCTGAAAAATTGTTTTCGCATCATAATAGTCAGTTTTGGAAACTGATTCGATCGGTCCGATCTGATCGTCGATCGGAGTTATGATGAAGCCACGGTGATGCGATTGAACCGAATGTTCATATATTGGACAGGGCCCGCCCCAGGTCCATTGGGCCGGCTCAAGCCCATCACTTATTTAATTAGACCTAGGGCTACCATGAGACACACAAGATACAACCTAGCTCTCATAGCCGCCCACCCTCTCCCACACGCCTCACGCCGCCGCCGACCGCCCATCGCTGCCGTCGTCGCCCGGTTTTTCGCGTGATCGGACTTGTTTCGATCACCGCGACGAGGAGAATCCGTTCGTGCTAAAATTTGTCAGATCTTCTAGTGCAGATTGACGGACGAAGATTGTTTCCAGTCATGGACCTGATTGACGATCTACCGTCGCCTACCGTTTGAAGTGCCGATTTCCTCGTGAAACTGGTCGGAGCCAGGCGCCTAGACACCAGCAAGGTAACAATTCGATAAACGCCCTAAGAATTTTTATTGATTGTTTTTAATGTATTGAACATTTCTCGGGGCAAAATATTAACTTCCGTTGTGCCCCCGGGAAACGGGATCCGGATCCGCCATTTTATGCCAACAGTGGTATCAGAGCCAAGGCTCGGATCCTTCAATACATGTTTGTGCCTTGTCTTCTCTAGAATTTGTGCAGCAGATGAGAGATCAAGTAGATCTGATTCGCCAGCGTATGAAAGCTGCACAAGATCGCCAAGCTAGCTATGCGAACAGAAGGCATAAGCCTTTAGAATTGTAGTTGAATTGAGCCTGAGTTTTTGGTGGAACACACTGTAGCTTCTTCGCGTTCCTCTTCCAGCTCACCAAAGCCTTCAAAAACCGGTATAGAAAGAATGATCTTGGCAAGGGGAATCCAGCGCTACAAACCTTGCTCAAAGCTGCATCATATACCGCCTGGAAGCGGAAGAAATAGGTTACGATGAAATTGGAAACCGATCGTGGACCTGATTAGGATCAACCAAAGAAGTGCTATTTCCATTTGAGAAATAGTCGGAGCCAGGCGCCTAGTCGTCAGACAGGTATATTCTAAACATCCTATGAATGTTTGAATTATTATATAGGTGTATTGACCGTTCTCGGGCTCCTAAATTATAATTCTTCCACTGCGCCCCGGGATTGGGATCCGGATCCGCCGCTGCACCCACAGGAATGACCTAACACTTACTCGAAAGAATTACCTGAACTGAAAACCCAAGAGACTGAAATACGAACAGCCAACACACTGTATCTTCTTCGCGTTCCTCTTCCAGCTCACCAAAGCCTTCAAAAACCGGTATAGAAAGAACGATCTTGGCAAGGGGAATCCAACGCTACAAACCTTGCTCAAAGCTGCATCATATACCGCCGGGAATCGGAAGAAATAAGTTACGATGAACATTAAGGGTTTCGCTACAGTAGAGGGTATGTTTACGGGGAGAGATCTTTTCTAAGTGTTGGAGAAGAATGACGATCACACGGTCAACATCTTCTATTTATATAACTCAAATCTGTTGAGAACAGACCCATCTATCCATGAGTTGAAGTTGAAGGTTAGAGCTGGATAGTTGGAGGACTATTCTGTCACGTCTGATGGTTGTTTGAGATTTCGTTGCAGGTTGGTAGTGCCAAATCTGATTGATTTGAAGGAGGAGATCTTGAGATAATTCTCAAGATCATAAAACAAGCTCACATCCGTACCTTAGTTCTGAGCTACAATTACCACAAAAGTGGTCCCGAGCAACCAGATATAAAACCCAACAAGCTACCTAAATGGCAGAAGCAAATCTGCTCAAATGGTAACAGACTACACAGAGTAGCTTCCTTCACGATCTTCTTCCAGCTAATCGCAAGCCTTAGCAAGAGGAGTCCAGCGCTACCACTCTTGCTTCCATCGGAGCTGTCTACCGTCGGCAATCGGAGAAGATAAGGTTCGGTGAACAGTAGCTAGGGTATCGGGATAGAGTTTGCTCACGGGAAATATCTCTAAGTGTCGGGAAACAATAGCAAGACTACGGTCAAAGTCTTCTATATATACCACTTAAGTTCCCCAAACAGTACTCACCGACAATATTGGCTCAAAGCTGATAATCGCTCAGATCTGAGTAACACTCCAGATCTGGAACATACACTACACCAGCGTGCTACTATCGAACGACGTTGCACCACTAACCAATCAACACATACACGTGTCTCTCTAAACGGCGTCGCACAGAAGTCCACTATTCCACTGAACACGTCATCCCGCTAATACCAAATCTGCTGTCGCTAAACGGCATCACATCGTAACTCAGATCTGGATGCTCAGATCTGACACTAACACTGACCAGCGTTCACTGATACCCAAAACGACATCGCACTGCCTTCCGATCTAGCCAACCCAAAACCGGTCTACACTAAACCTTGAACCAAGCCGGTTCACGCAGCGCTAACAACTAACGCAACTCAAATCTGATTTCCTCTAAACAAAGGCGTTTCGCTACCCGCGCAGGACATCCAATAGCGAACTCCAGATACTTAGTGACAGACTTGACCTCTAACTTCACTTCCAATCGACCAACACCAAATCCGAAGTCACCAACCAGCACTTCTCAACTTCCCGAATCTGATTATTACCTCGTTGAACTCTACAACTGTCCAGATCTGTTCTAAACACACAGAAATAGAAACCCGATACGCTAACCAAGCATATCAACTCAAAGCTGATCCATCCCAGATCTGTTCACGCCAAATCTGGTCTATCCAAAACCCGATTAATTAACTCAATTAATCCAATATTATTTCGGGCCTCACATCTCTCCCCCACTGAAAATAAGATTTCGTCCTCGAAATCAAAAAACAACTCCAGATCTGAACAAATTCAACAAAACATCCCCAAAACTGGATAACCACTCTATGCACAAAACAACCAGTAATCTCTAACACGCAACAGGAGGCTACTAACCAAGAGTTCAAGATAACTGGAACAAACAACAACAAACAAACTAGCTACTGGAGTCAAATGCAAAATCTACTCAAACAGATGAGGCCATTCACGTTGCATTTTCTCCTCCAACTCCCACGTAGCTTCTTCCTTACCATGCTTGCTCCACTGGACCATCAACAAAGGAATGGTCTTATTCCCGAGCTGCTTCTCCTTCCTATCCAAAATCTGCAAGGGATATTCAACATAGCTCAAAGTCCGATCTAGCTCCACCTCGTCAGTTCGCAACACATGAGAAGGACCTGGCTCATACTTCCTCAACGTATACACATGAAAAACATCATGAAATGAGGACAGATCTGGTGGCAATAACAAGCGATAAGCCAAAGGATCGATCCTCTCCACAATCTCATAAGGTCCAACATAAATAGGAGCTAACTTTCCCTTGAGACCAAATCTCATAACACTTCGAAAAGGAGAAACTTTCAAGAAAACCAGATCTCCAACCTGAATTATGCCTTCTGTTCGCATAGCTAGCTTGGCGATCTTGTGCAGCTTTCATACGCTGGCGAATCAGATCTACTTGATCTCTCATCTGCTGCACAAATTCTGGAGAAGACAGCTGCTTCTCCCCCACTTCTTCCCAACATATAGGCGATCTGCATTTTCTACCATACAAAGCCTCAAATGGTGTCATTCCAATTGTCACCTGGTAGCTGTTATTATAAGAAAACTCAACCAAAGACAATGAATCTTGCCAGCTACCACTGAAATCCATCACAACAGCTCTCAACATATCTGTAGGACCGAGCGCTTGCCGCTTTACCAAAAGCTATAGCTGGTGGTAACGGTGCAACTCCAATCTTTTAAACCGTATAGCAACACAAGCGCCACGGTTCGATCGCTCTACCTAGCAGGGGCAATTATTGCACTCCAACAATCCCCCTCCCAATAATTGCACTCCTTGCAATCAATGAGAATCGAACCCGTGACCTTGGCTCTGATACCAATTGTAGGACCGAGCGCTTTCCGCTTTACCAAAAGCTATAGCTGGTGGTAACGGTGCAACTCCAATCTTTTAAACCGTATAGCAACACAAGCGCCACGGTTCGATCGCTCTACCTAGCGGGGCAATTATTGCACTCCAACAATATCCTCTAAAGTCTGGATAGTTCTCTCAGATTGGTCATCAGTTTGGGGATGATAAGCAGTACTCATAGCCAATCTGGTGCCCAAAGCTGTTTGTAAACTCTTCCAAAATCGGGAAGTAACTCGATCTGAAACAATAGACACAGGCACACCATGCAAACGCACCACAAAATCTATGTACAGTTTCGCCATCTTCTTCAAAGAATATGTCATATTGTAGGGAATGAAGTGAGCAAACTTCGACAATCTATCAATAACCACCCAAACAGCATCACAACCTCTGCTGGAACGAGGAAAATGCGTTACAAAATCTATAGCTATGTGTTCCCAATTCCATTGGGGCACCTCTATGCTCTGCAATAGACCATCAGGTCTCATCCTTTCTGCCTTAACCTTCTGACAATTTAAACAACGTGCTACAAAGTCAGCAACATCACTCTTCAAACCTGCCCACCAGAAGTGCAGCTTCAAGGCATGGTACATCTTCCTTGCACCAGGATGGGCACTATATCTACTACAGTGTGCTTCTCTCAAGATGTCCTCCTTCAAATCAATCAGATTTGGCACTACCAAACTGCCACGAAATCTCAAACAACCATCAGACGTGACAGAATAGTCCTCCAACTGTCCAACTCTAACCTTCAACTTCAACTCATGGATAGATGGGTCTGTTCTCTGAGCTGCTCTAATACTCGAGACAATCTGTGGCTCAACTTGAAAAGAATACACCACAACATAATCCTCACCTGGGTAAAATAGAAGATGTTGACTGTGTGATCGTCATTCTTCGATATAGTCCTCCAACTGTCCAGCTCTAACCTATAGAAACCCAACTTTAATCTCACCCGATTAAAGTTGGGTTTCTTGAATTGCCTACGGTCTTTTTGCTGGAAAGCTTGTCTTTTCAACTGTTGTTCGTCCTCAATGGCTTTCCAGTCTTGTTCTACCCGTATGCTTTATTCACAGCTGATCTATAGTCTACGGGTTCGGCCAATCTAACGTCATGTTTAACCATGGGCTTCAACATTAATAAAGTGTCGAAGCTTGACCTCGGCATTGGTTCCAATCAATGGAACAAAGTAGCATCCTCGTTCAAATTTGTGGATATAGTCCCGCATCGACATCCCTTCCTGTTTCAATGTTAAAAACTCACTCTGCAACTGCTCCCTCACATCCACCGTGAAGTATTGCTCGAAAAATACCCTCTTGAACTCTTCCCAGGTAAGAATTTCCAAGTCTACCGTTAACTTGGCTCCTTCCCACCATATCATCGCATCCCCTCGCAGCATATATATTGCACACCGAGGTCTCTCTAGTTCTGTCAGATGAAGGTACTTGAAGATCACCTCCATAGACTTAATCCAACTTTCTTCTTGAAGAGGATCAGTAGTACCAGAAAATTCCTGAGGTCTCTGCCTTATAAACTTCTCTTGTGGATCCTCTCGGCTGACTATCCTTCCTGAAGATTGACCATTCCATTGCGTGGTTTGGTCAACTAAACGTCCTAGGAGTTGAGCCATACTAGTTAAAACGGGATTCACTCCTTCTGACTCACTGTCTCCATCTGAGTTTCCTCTTCTGCCTCTAACTCGTCCTGCCATATCTGAAAGGGTAGCCCAATTCCACCATAATTCTATTATGAGAGATTACTTTATGCTAGAACATGAAATAAAACTCAAAATTCAGAAGCCGCTGGAGAGAACTGTTCAGATTGGAAGTGTGTTTATCTCAAGGACCATGCTCTGATACCAACTGTAAAGACCTGATCTTTTCATAATAAAATTTAGAAGATTGGGGTTCAAATTGAAAGACCAAAAATTTTCGATCTTGTTAACGTAGTAAGTCGTTACTAATTTCTGGATTGAATTGCAATTAAAAGCAACTCACAACTACTGAAATGCAACGTAAGCGGAACAATGACGTGTAAGAAGAGAAATCCAAACTCTGATAAACACTTCGATTAATAATATAACAAGGCGGAACAGGTATCTACTGTTTAAATGTCTGATAGTAATACAAAAATACTACTGCTGAAATTTCTGAAGTACAAAACAAAAGCTGACGAAAACAATGGAAAAACGTCCATGATAAACACATCCTCCCTTTCCGTTCATCTCCCTCCAGCTTCTCCCTGATCATTAGCTGCACTCAATGAAAACTAGTGAGCCTAGGGCTCAGCAGGTATCATCTGGAATATCGAAATCATGCGATATAACAATAGAATCTGATACATAACTGGAATCCGAAAGAAGCTGAAAGCATAAAACATAATAAATTTCTGAAAACATTTTCTTTAAACATTCTCTGGAGCTGTGATTAAAATCACACTTGTGCTCTTCTTTCTTTCTGAAAGTATGACAACACTTTAAACATTTGGTCAAATTCGTTTGATCAAACTCCTGATATCAGTCTTAGCATAAAGCTCGTGGTTGAAGGGGTATACAGATCCGTCAATCCGTAATCCTTATCCTTCCTGGTTGAAAGGGCACATGGTTCGTCAGCCGCGCACTCACCCTCCCTCTGGGGACCATTTTTGTCGTCATAACTTAAAACATTTCTAAAACAATGTTCTGCCCTTTCTTTTCTTTCGTAACATCTGTTTTAATTTTTCTTGTACGATTTACTGATTTTTGTTGTTCGATGATGTTCTGGAAATGGTTGAGGATTCTCTGTAATACTTGCGAAGATGAAAACTGAATAACTTTACTACTTGAATCTGTCAGTTAAATCGAATAATTCATTTAAATTGAAGTGGAAACGAATAAGGAATCGAATTCTGGAATTTCGTTATCTGTTGAGAAAATGAACAGTAACTATCTGATGAAGAAATGAACAGTAACTATCTGTTGAAGAAAATGAACAGTAACTATCTGATGAAGAAAATGAACATCAAAAGAAGGGAACTAGTCAAATACCTGTTGATCAATGTCGGAGTCAACGCAACTTAGATAAAGAATTTCAGTTGTTTAACCAACCAATAGCTGAACATTGTTAAAACAATGCAACAGCTGACAACAGATGACTGCCAACGAAGTAACAGTTGTACATGAACGAATGTAACTACTGACAACAGCTGATGATTAAAAAAACAATAGCTGACGACAGCTAGTTCAAAGTAACATGAATCAACGCAACAACTGACGACAGACAGTACAACAACTGATGACCAATGATACAATCGCTGACGACCAACAATGCATAAGCTGACGACAGACAATGCAACAACTGATGAACATAAACCATGCAACAGCTGCCAACAGCTGAGTACAACACTTAGAATAATTTCAACAAAGAAATATCAGCTGATGGTTTAAGAACCAGATTCAGACTTAACCGTACGGACGAACACAAACCACGACGGTTTCCTTTGTCTGAAGAATTTGAACATCTTAAGAAATTTCTGGAAATAATCGAATAAGCTAATTGTAAGCTACTTCGATGAAATATCTAAATAATACTCAAGAAACTACTGGACGAACATCATCAAACCATTTTCTAACAACTCTGGATCAAATTACAGTAGGGACGTACCTTTCATAAAAACAGAGCATGAACTTTTTTGGTTTTGAAGAACAACCGAAGCATTCATATATGATGCAAACAGAATTGAATATATGATTTCACTGAGTGAGCAAGAAACAGAGTTTACTTGCCTGAATTCTTGCGCACAAATCATAGCATAAATCCAGAAAATTATCAACACTCCGATCGTCTCCTTCGAAAATATTTCAAAGGCTTTTGTTGGGTTTCTTTGAGAGAGAACCGCTTAAAGAAATGTGTTTTGAAAGTAATGATGCATGAAGAAGCTAACATCCTATATATATATATATGATTTAAAATGCATAAGGAAAGAAACACGATTAATCAATATGCCAAAATCTTTTAAAAGCGCTACTCTATTTAAAACAAAATCTAATGCAAAGTGAAACCAAACCATTTTAGTTAAAAACAGAAGGATTCAATTGGCTTGCCATAACCGGCTAAACAGCTGCTGCACTTGTACTCCAACGTCTGAAATCTCAATTAAACATGAAGTAATAGATGATATAATGTAAACATGACATCTGAAATTCGAATAAATAGATTAGCATTTCAATGTAATCCCTCAACTCTTATAACTTTATAATTGTGGCTCATAAAAATGGCTGGGCGTTACAGGACCAGTAGTTCTTCTGTTCTTTAACAGCCTTCGGTAAGTGATTCTTTACCGATTTAAGCTTCTTTCGAGAGCTGAGTAGTGCTCTGTTGGAGTAGGTAACTGAGTTAAGTTACTGGGCTTTAGTACTAAGCTGTTGAGTTCAGAATTGAGTTGATTTTGAGATATCTTGACAGATTCGAGCTTGTAATAGCTTCTGCTGAGTTGCCGTGGAGCTGCTAGGGCAGTGGACTTGAGTTGGTTACTGCGCCCTTCTTGTTGTAAGATCTGTTGAGGTTTGAGGTACGAATTGAGCTATATTAAGCAGTTTCGATATCAGCTTTGGGAATATTTCTTTCGTGTGTTAGCTGCTGTGTTGTGTATTGACTGCTGAATTATCTGCTTATGTGCTCATTGCTGTTTGTGCGTGTGATGTTATGCATTGGTTAAGCATGAGTCTGCTGTGCATTCATGCATGCATATTGAGCCTGATTATTTTGATAGCTGAATCCCTTGAGACGTTGTGATCAGCCGGCTGAGTCGTCGTGGCTGAAAGGTCCAACGTTGTTTTGATGTGGTGGCCAGCTGCCGAGATTGGGTGAGGTCACGAAGCATGTGGGAGTCGATTCCTTGTTGTCGAGGATTCACCGCTCGTCCTAGTGCGTGGATATCCTATGCTATCTGAAGAGATAATATTGTGACAAATCTCTGGCCAGAGTACTCTTGTGCTTCAGTGTAAATGAGTTTACCTGGTAGCACTCACGATGTCGCTATTCTGATCTCCAAGATGTATGCATGGCTATCGAATCTCTAACGACTCTCTATTTACCAATGATCGTTGATTCGATCGGGATATATGAGTTGAAGGACCGTACTATACGCTAACCATGACCGACTGGTTCTTGCAGGCACTATCAATGATACCTAGGGGATCATGGGGCGATGTTGCTAGGC
>KQ994058.1:121554-148057 GCA_001598015.1 Dorcoceras hygrometricum
GAGGGTAGTTCGATAGATCACCAGGTCACTATCTATCTGCTTGCTCAGAACATCACAATGTTCCCTACCAATGAACCATGGTACTTCGCATCGCATATACTAGTCTCGAACTCGGGCGGCCTTATCCTCGTTTTGACGGCCCAATCGACTAGGAACATGTTCAGAATACACAGCGACTATTAGATGTGTTTCATGATAGCCGTCATACCCACTATCACATCTAACATACGCTTTAGTGTAATCTAGGTCTTTACTCAACACAATTGTAAATCATTACACACATAATGAAAGTAAAGAATGCCATATAAAAGAATGCGAATCTACAGCGACTATTAGATGTGTTTCATGATAGCCGTCATACCCACTATCACATCTAACATACGCTTTAGTGTAATCTAGGTCTTTACTCAACACAATTGTAAATCATTACACACATAATGAAAGTAAAGAATGCCATATAAAAGAATGCGAATATCATATATAAAGATCGTTTGTACAAGAGTCAATGAAAACCCACACGCCACAAGTTGGCTAGTTGGGCATCTACTCTAACAGATACTTCAGCTGGATAAGCTTCTGGTGAAGATACCAGCTGAGATGTGTGCTGGTCCAGAGTATTGTGCTAAGCTGGTTTTGCAAGCTGTTCGATTTTCAATGCGGTTTATCATTGGTTTGTATCATAGTTTTGAGCACTGATGGTTAGAGCTGATTGATGGTTTATCAGTGGAGATGTTACAGCTTGAAGATTCGAGTTTTAAGGAATAGGCTTTGTTGCAAGCTGGTTGAGATGAACGGTTCCAAGTCCAGTGAAATCAGGTACCAGCTTAGAGGTTTGCTGGTGGGTTTTGAAGTTTAACCAAAGCCAGTTCTGGTGCGAGCTAGTTGGACCAATTAGTCCTGAGCTGGACAGTAAGCTTAAGCACTAAGCTAGATAGTATCCTGTGAATTGGTTAGTAATCAGCTTGGGATATTTGTGTGAGCTTTTGGTGACCTTCGGGTTGGAATGCAGATCAGATCAGTTGTGAGCTGGACGGAGATGTAGCTCTTAGCTGGAATACTTTGTTGTACTGAGTTGAGTTCTACCGCGAGCTGGTTTTGAGGATACCAACTTAGAGGTGTACAGCTTTGGGTTTTTCTGTGTATGTGCGAGATGGAACCAGCTTAGAGATATGCTGGATGATCTGTGCTAGTATGTTCAGTAACGCGATCTTGGTTTAGCGTCTGTGTACCTGAGCTGGTACAATGGAGAGATCTGAGTTGATCTGAGTACTATAGACTAGATCGGGTTCACTTGAGTGATCCAAGCTGGGTGTGTGTTGCTTGAAGTATGTGAGCCGGTCAACAGAACGCCGTGCTGGTTGAAGCAACGTAACTCCCTGAGCTGGTACAATAGTAAAGTCTGGGCTGGTTTTACTTTACAGTAGCTTTGACTTGTAGTATATAAGTGTTGATCAACACTTAGTAATTTTACGATACACATATCTTATCTTCTCCAGACTTATATCTTCGAACCCTAGTGTCTACTGTTCACTCGATAACTTCTTCTTTGATTGCCGAAGATTGGCTGGTCAGAATTGAGTGAGGGTATATCGACCGGAAACCCCTCTTCGAGGCGAAAATTCTTATACCAGTTTGGAGTTGGAAGGAGTGCGGATAGATATAGATCAGAGGTAATCCAATAGACCAAAGACCGATCAGTAGAAACCTCAAAGGCAGCAACCTCAATCACTCTCAGTTCCTAGGATAAGCAAAAATCCGTCTTGTCCAAATGTCGCAAGAAGCATGCTGGTAAGTGTAGAGCTGGACAGGGTGTGTTCTATAGGTGCAGTGCTCCAGGTCACTTTGCCTGAAATCCTTGATGACAAATTTTTTATGATGATTGATAGTACCTGTGACACCCGAACCCACGGGAATCACGAATTGGGTTAAATAAAAATTTTAAATTAAAAAGAAGAGCTGAAAGACAATTTGTTATAAGTTGTATTCCTTATAACTTAAAAAGTAATTGAAACACGAACACAAAAGCTGACCAACACGTATACACTTGCGCGCCAAGTACTGACAAACATATTTGCGGAAAAACAGATCCTATTATATATATTGCAATTGCGAGTTACAACATCTGAAATTCTGTTTGAATATACAACTGTTGAAATTGATCTAATACAGATGCCTAACATACAATACAACATCAGCTATGACACGAAAAACGGGCCATTGATAAACACAACACCCAGCAGCTACTATCAGTTTTCACCTCCTGTTCGCTCCTCAGCTGTCATACCTGCACCATTTTAAAAGCTAATGAGCCTAGGGGCTCAGCAAGTAAAATCTGAGTAATAACGAATTTATTTAACACAGACAGACATCTTAACATACATAACTTGAGTTAAAGGAATCATCAATACATAAACGTTTCATAAACATTTCTTTCTTTCATTAACTTGGAGACAGGGGATAATAGCCCAGATCTCATCATCAATGTCGTTTTCTTTAGATTTATGGCTTAGAAGCTCTCCTTAGGTCCGTGTTGCACTTTGATAAAAATGACTTCCGATATCAGTTTTAGCATATAGCTCATATGAAAGGGCAGCCGACATCTGGACGACTACTAACCATTCTCCTTGTGACCGTCTGTTATCTATGCCATAAACCTTAAAATAACTTTTGTTCCTTTAACATCCTTTCTTTCTTGAAATCTCTTTAAACATCATCGGGTTCCATTATTGAAAACTCTCGCTTCCATTTTAAAACTTTACTGAGTATCGAATTCGACTGCTGAAACTCATTGCTGAAATGAAATCAATCGTAACAAAGTGAAACAATACTTTGAAACAAAACAGATCTTCACTGTTCACGTTTATCGTAAAACAGCTGCGAGAATATTTGTGAATACTTGAAACAGACGTAGTAAATGAAACGGCGTCGTTAGCGTAAGAAACAGATGTGGCTTGGGATACTGTTTGAATAGTGAACAACTGTAACGATGAAATAAAATTGGTCACTCAGCTGTTAACGAACTGGTTCTGGTCAAACAGATGTCAACGCATCTAAGTTGGTCAACTCAGATGTCAATACTACTTATACAAAGGCTTTCAGGTATTGAACAACCAACAGCTGAATACAAATTTAAGCAACAGCTGGTTACGAACAAATGCAACAGCTGATGAACAGTGCAACTGCTGGATACATCAATATAATGCAACAGCTGATGAACAAACTAACAGCTGATGACTCAACAATACAACAGTTGTTTACGAAAACTGATGCAACATCTGATGAACAATAAAACCAACAGCTGATACGAGAATTTCTCGAAACCAAAAGCTGACTTTAAACTTAGTGTTGCAACATCAAAACGACAGCTATGCTATCAGCTGTTATCTATCAAACCAGACTTTATACTGATTTGATTAACAACATCCGATTACATAGCGTCCAATTCTGATATTACAAACCACTGACAGGAAGAACATTCATAAACATACTTGAATCAAACTCGAATCCTCAGTATCCATATTTTCTGGAAAACACTTGGAAGCATAAAAACATCATTTTGAACCCAATCTTTCTTTCCTTGATCATGCGTAAATGATTTTAAACATGAACTCAACATATCTTAAACATACAGGCAAGCAGATCCATAAAATGAATAAAATCAATACATGCTTTAAATGGTGTAGCAAAGGATCAGCTTTTACTCGCCTTAACAAAGCTTTGCAACCGTGGTTAATTCCGGCAGAATCTTCTCCCTGAGCAATACACGAACTCCTCTAGAAAATATTTTGAAGAACGCTAAAGATTTTCTTTGCAAATGATAATGATCTTGCTTTCAAAACAGCTATTTATATTGAAGGGATTAGTGGCAAGGTGCTACGTTTATTAAGCATGATACACTTCAACCAAGTTGTACAAATTTTTGTAAAATTCCCTTCACATCATTTTAAATTTATAAAACACCAAACCCTTTTTAAAAGAAATCATTTGTCCTCCTTAATGATATTTTCAATTGATTTAAAACATGCTCATGTATCGCTCTTGGAGTCATCTGTTGGAACCAGCTGCGACGCATCTTATTTTCTGAAATCAATGAAATCAGCAAATACATAACATTTAAAATTGCCATTTTGGCCCATGAAATTAATAAAATGCATAAATGTGGTCTTATGGATTTTGGGGCGTTACAACTCTACCCTCCTTATTGAAATTTCGTCCTCGAAATTACGTACCAAATAAATGTGGGTAAAGGGAAAGCATATCAGCTTCTGTCTCCCAAGTTGCTTCTCGCTCCGACTGATTAGACCATTGTATCTTAACCATAGGAATACTACGGTTTCTTAGTTTTCTAATTTCTCGGAGGAGAATTCTTTCTGGTCTTTCTTCATAACTTAAATCTGGTGCTAATTGAATTGGCTCATGACTTAGCATATGCGAAGGGTTGGGAATATATTTCTTCAAAGCTGATACATGGAAAACATTATGCACTGCTGACAATTCTGGAGGCAGTGCTAATCGATAGGCGAGTGTTCCTATCTTCTCTAAGATCTTGCATGGTCCAATATACCTTGGACTCAGCTTTCCTTTCTTCCCAAAACGCATTAATCCTTTCATTGGAGCAATTCTCAAAAATACGTGATCACCCGCTTCAAAATTCAGTTCCCTTCTTCGATTATCTGCATAACTTTTCTGTCGGCTTTGAGCAGCTTTCATTCTTTCTCTTATCTTTCTAACAGCTGCTGCTGTTTGCTCTACTACGTCTGGTCCTAAACCAGCTCTTTCACCAACTTCATCCCAATGGAGTGGTGTTCTACACTTTTGACCGTAGAGAGCTTCATATGGAGCCATCTGAATCGAAGCCTGGAAACTGTTATTATAGGCAAACTCTACCAGTGGCAACTTCAGATCCCAGCTTTCTGAAAAATCCACAATACATGCTCTGAGCAAGTCTTCTATCTGAATCACCCTTTCAGATTGTCCATATGTCTGGGGGTGAAACGCAGTGCTAAAGGTCAACTTTGTACCCATAGCTCTATGCAAACTTTTCCAAAAAGCGGATGTGAACTTTGGATCCCTATCTGATACAATATAAATTGAAACACCATGAACCCTCACTATTTCTTTTACATATAAATCTGCGTATCTGCTCACCTCGTATGTTGTTTTGACTGATAAGAAATGAGCAGACTTAGTGAGTCTATCAATTATAACCCAGATGGAGTTATAATCTTGAACAGCTCTTGGTAAACCAGTCACAAAATCCATCGCTATACATTCCCACTCCATTCTGGAATAGGCAGTGGCTTCAATAATCCAGCCGGTCGTTGATGTTCAGCCTTCACCAGCTGACACTGCAAACATTCAGCTACAAATCTAGCAACATCCCTCTTCATTCCTGGCCACCAGTACAACTGCTGGAGGTCCTTATACATTTTAGTACTTCCGGGATGTACTGAGTAAGGAGCTGTATGAGCTTCTTTCAAAAGATCAGCTCTCAAATCATCTATTTTGGGTACCCAGATTCTCCCCATGTATCTAACTACGCCATCTTCTAAAAAGTAGAGGTTGCTGCCTCTTTCTTTATCTTGCTTGACCCATTTTTGTAATTGCTCATCTTTCAGCTGACTCTCTCGAATTTGGTCTATCAGATGTGATCTTACTGAGAGGTTTGCTAAAATCATATTACTGCTGCTGGATACTATTTCAAGTCCAAACTTTTCAATATCAGCTGCCAACGGTTTCTGAACAATCAGCTGAGCTATTCCAATAGATTTCCTGCTTAAAGCATCAGCTACCACATTTGCTTTTCCTGGGTGATAGCTGATCGTACAGTCATAGTCCTTAACCAGCTCCAACCATCGCCTCTACCTCATATTCAATTATTTATGGGTAAAGAAGTATTTCAAACTCTTGTGATCTGTAAATATCTCACACTTGTCCCCATAGAGATATTGTCTCCATATCTTAAGGGCAAATACAACAGCTGCCAGTTCCAAATCATAAGTTGGGTAATTCTTCTCGTGATTCTTCAGCTGTCTGGATGCGTATGAAATTACTTTACGCTCCTGCATCAAAACAACTCCTAAACCCATTTTGGATGCATCTGTATAAATTACAAATTTTCCTTCATCAGATAGCATGGTTAACACTGGTACTTCTATCAGCGCTTGCTTCAGCTTGTCAAAACTGTTTTGACATTCAGTTGTCCAACTATACTTCACTTGCTTCCTTGTTAACGTAGTTAAGGGAACATCTATCTTAGAGAATCCTTGGATGAATCGCCTATAATATCCGGCTAAACCCAAGAAACTCCTTATCTATGCAACATTCTTTGGTATTGGCCAGTCGCGAACAGCTTCTACTTTAGCTGGGTCAACCTCAATCCCATCCTTAGAAATAATATGGCCTAGGAACGATACTTTCTCCAACCAAAATTCGCATTTGCTAAAATTAGCAAACAACTGTTTATCTTTCAAAATCTGGAGACTGTTCTCAAATGTTGGACATGCTCGCTTCTGGTCTTAGAATATACTAAGATATCATCAATAAATACAACTACGAACTGGTCCAGAAATGGTTGAAAGACTCTATTCATTAAATCCATGAAAGCTGATGGAGCATTTGTATGTCCAAATGGCATAACTAAGAATTCATAGTGGCCATACCTAGTTCTAAAGGCTGTTTTATAAACATCTGCTGCTTTAATTTTCAGTTGGTGGTATCCAGACCTCAAGTCGATCTTAGAAAAGACTATAGACCCTTTCAGATGGTCAAACAGATCTTCTATCCTAGGTAATGGATACTTATTCTTAATCGTTAACTTGTTCAGCTCTCGGTAATCTATACATAGCCTCATACTTCCATCATTTTTCTTAACAAATAAAACAGGGGCTCCCCAGGGGGAAGTACTTGGTCTGATAAACCCTTTCTCCAACAGATATTGTATTGTTCCTTCAGTTCTTTCATTTCTGATGGAGCTAAACGGTAAGGTGGTCTAGAAATTGGAGCAGCTCCTGAAATTAGATCAATGGAAAATTCTAGCTATCTGTCAGGTGGTAGTCCCTGGATATCTTCTGGAAAAACCTCGGGGAATTCACTTACCACTTCTACATCTGACAACTGGTGTGAGGAATCAGATTCCTAAATTAGTGATTAATCGGATTTTGGGATTATATTAGTCACAGAAATTAAGAATTTCGAATTCTAGAATTTTGAATTTTTGGTGAAATCTGCCTTGAGAAATTCAGACCTCACGTCAAGTATTTCAGATTTCTAGTCGCAGGAATTATTGGGTGAGATCTGGTAGTGTTTGGAGTTGAAATGATGAAGTTATATTAGAAATCTGGTTTTCCTACATGTTAGCGTGATTGCCGCGAGATTTAGATGAAACGGTGTCATGTTGGTGAGGTCTGGATGACCAAGAGTGAAGTGCTTTCATTTCATAAATTCGGATGTCAACGCGAGTCAACGCAATTAGAATTGGTGAGGGATCTGCTAGCGCTTGTGAGATCTGGTCTCCTTTGTATATGAACACGGGCGGATGTTCGCGTGAGAGATCTGGTCGAGTTAGCGCGTCACGTGAGAAGGTGACACGTGTAAGTCAACGAGATAGAGTTGACGTCTGTTTGAGCGCTAGCGTGGTGAGTCGAGGAGAGATCTGTTTTTATGTACGGCATCGTTTGGATAAGTGGCTACGTCATCGTTTTAGCCTTTCGCGTTGCCAAGCGTAGAGATCTATTTCCAGCTTTTGTGGTTGTTCCAGATTTCACGATACGCTTTCGTTTTTTTTCTAGCGCGCGAGGATTTGAGTAGCGCCTGTGAAGTCTGTTGAACTTAAACGTAGATGAGGAATCTGTTTTATTAGAACGCTGCCGTTTAGTGTTGTGCACGAGCGTGTTTTGCTAGCGTGAAGTCTGATGGGACATAGCGCCAGGTTGAGAGATCTGTTTTCCAATTACGAGCGATGAAGGGATCTGTTTTGTCGGTGGATATTTTATCTTGTTTCTCTCGCGTATAAATTAGAAGTGTGGCCTTCAATTATTGAAGAAGACTCCATACTTAGCAATTATTTTCCTCCCAACTTTCGTTTCTTTTCAAACCCTCGGGTTACTGTTCACCGATAACTTCTCCGACGATTTCCCGTTGATTCCGGCCACCGTTTTTCATGTTTGAGGTAGCGTTGGAAACCTCTTGAAGAGATATTTCTTTCCATACCACTTTTGGAGGCTGCAGGGAGCTGGAACAAGAGTGCGAAGCTACTGATTTTGGCAGTGGATTTGGACGTGCAGGTAGCTTCCGATTTTGGTTGTTGAAATCTTGTACCTAGCATTACTTTTAGCCTTTTGTTAAGTTGTATGGTTGGCATGGAACGCTGGTTTGAATTTAGGTAATTCCAGCAGTGAGATTTGGTTGTTGGCCGTGGGTTTTGTTGAGAGTTTGTCGTGGATTTGTGTTAGCCATTCCTTGATTTCTATTATGCGTGTACTTCCAGGTTTCGGTTGTTGAGTAATACGCTTTGTTGGAAATCAGAATTGTGCAGGCCGTATTTTGCTGCGTTGCTTTGAGGTATATTTGAGCAGGAAGGTACGAATTGAGCAGCCCTTAGCAGCTTAGGCGTGAACATGCTATGAGTGATGTTGGGAGACTTGCTGCTGTGTCTTACGTGAAACTGACATGTTGATTTGATTGATATATGTTCTATTTTACGTACTGTGCATTGAATGCATTGAACATTGATATTGATTGATACATGCATACATATTGAGCCTTTGACAGATTTATTTGATGACCTGATTGGGTGCCACGTTGTGACTGGCTGACTGATGAGTCGTGCCTGCAAAGTCCAACGCTATCATCGGAGTGGTGACTATCGGATTCGAGTTTCTACCACCGAGCTATGATGGGCTGACGGGCCCCGATGATCACGGACCGATGATTTCCACCGGCTGATTGGCCGTGCATGGTATGGAGGCTTGATTTGATTTGCCAGTTGATGGACTGGTCTAGCTATCCGATTCTTTGATAGCCTCATGCATTCATAGCATTGATTTATGGCATGTTGCATGTTAGCTGTTTTGATAGCTCTTCGTACTGAGGCTTGACCTCGTATTGTTTTCCCGCTTTTGTGTCTTGTGACTGGCTGACTGATGAGTCGTGCCTGCAAAGTCCAACGCTATCATCGGAGTGGTGACTATCGGATTCGAGTTTCTACCACCGAGCTATGATGGGCTGACGGGCCCCGATGATCACGGACCGATGATTTCCACCGGCTGATTGGCCGTGCATGGTATGGAGGCTTGATTTGATTTGCCAGTTGATGGACTGGTCTAGCTATCCGATTCTTTGATAGCCTCATGCATTCATAGCATTGATTTATGGCATGTTGCATGTTAGCTGTTTTGATAGCTCTTCGTACTGAGGCTTGACCTCGTATTTGTTTTCCCGCTTTTGTGTCTGGGGTCTGTGTTACCCATTTGCAGGATCTTCAGGTAGCCAGGCTGGACAGAGTAGTGGTACAGCTGGTCGATCCCCGTTCTCTTGAGTCCCAGTCCACTTTTATTATGTATCGAACCGGGGGATGCCCCGTGTTTCTATGTATTGGGGATTTTAGACTTGCTATTTATTGTTATCTGGTTTGTATAAGTTTGAGTTAACTTATATTTTAATTATCGATATTTTGAATGTATGTTTTTAAGCTCAGGCCCAAATGATTTCGAAAAATTTTTAAGCCCTGATTTTAGCTTCCGTGTTTATGCGTTTATTATGTGTTAATTGTGAGTAATTAGCACGGGGCCTGACATTTTTGGTATCAGAGCTTAAACTGGGATAAGCTCGATTTCTTTTAATCACACTCGAGTCTAGGCACAGAGTTTTGATTTGATTGTTGATTGAATCTGTGAATTACGTGACTTTATCTGCCTTGATGTTATATCTGAGTTGTTTGTGTTTGATCATGGGTTGAGTTCATCCCCATTGTGTGATGTCGTGTCTGTGTCTACTCCTGTGGGTGTGAGTCTGTGGTCCCGAGAGGTAGTGATTGATTGTCTGATTAGATTTGATGAGCATGTTTTGGTCTCCAATCTGATTGTTTTGGGGATTAGAGATTTTGATTGTATCTTGGGGATGGATGTGCTGTCTAGCTATAAGGCTACGGTTGATTGCTTCCATGGTGTTTTGAGATTTCGCCCTGATTCGGGTGAGAAGTGGGATTTCTACGGTGTTGATTCGCGCTCGAAGATTCCGTTAGTTTCTGCCATGGAGATGTTTATCCTGCTATCGTTAGGTAATGCTGGATTCATGATCTACGCGCTTGATAGTTCCCAAGAGCAGCTATTGGAGTTGAGTGATATTCCGATCGTCCGAGAGTTTCCCGACGTGTTTCCAGACGAGATTCCTGGATTTCCTTCAATACGTGAGATCTACTTCAGTATCGAGTTAGTGCCCGGTACTGCCCCGATTTCTAGAGCTCCGTATCGGTTGGTGCCAGCAGAATTGAGAGAACTGAAGGATCAATTGAGAGATCTCTTGGAGAAAGGCTTCATTCGACCGAGCATGTCGCCTTGGGGAGCTCCGATTCTTTTTGTGAAAAAGAAGGATGGATCCATGAGGATGTGTGTGGATTTCAGACAGTTGAATAAAGCGACAGTGAAGAAGAAGTATCATTTGCCGAGGATTGATGACTTGTTCGATCAGTTGCAGGGATCGATCGTGTACTCGAAGATTTATTTGCGCTCTGGTTATCACCAGTTGCGGATTAGAGACGCTGACGTGGCGAAGACAGCTTTCCGGACTAGATATGGGCACTATGAGTTTCTTGTCATGCCGTTTGGATTGACAAATGCCCCAGCTGTGTTCATGGATTTGATGAACAGCGAGTATATTGATCGGTTCGTGATCGTCTTCATTGATGACATCCTGATTTACTCGAGGAGCTTGAGAGAGCATAAGGAGCATCTTCTACTGGTGTTGCAGAGATTGAGAGACTCGCAACTCTATGCCAAGTTCAGCAAGTGTGAATTTTGGCTGGACAGAATTATCTTTTTGGGTCATGTGATTTCAGCACAAGGGATTTCAGTAGATCCGATCAAGGTCGAAGCAGTTCTTAACTGAGAGATCGAGGAATGTTTCTGAGATCCGTAGTTTCTTGGGTTTGGCTGGCTATTATAGGCGTTTTATCGAGAAGTTCTCTTCGCTAGCTAAGCCTCTGACTCAGTTGACTCAGAAGGATAAGAGATTTGAGTGGACTGATGAGTGCGAGAACAGTTTTCAGACGTTGAAGGAGAAGTTGACTACTGCTCCTGTGTTGGCTCTACCGTCTGGATCTGGAGGTTTCGTGGTGTGCTCCGATGATTCTCTCAATGGTTTAGGATGTGTTCTGATGCAGAACGGGTACGTGATTGCCTATGCGTCTCGACAGTTGAAGCCTCACGAGACGAGGTACCCTGTTCACGATTTTGGAGTTGGCTGCGATAGTGTTTGCCTTGAAGATTTGGCGGCATTATCTTTATGGTGAAGAATTTGTGGTGTACACCGACCACAAGAGCCTGAAATACATCTTCACGCAGTCAGACTTGAACATGAGGCAGCGACGATGGATGGAGTTGCTCAAGGACTTTAACTGTGAGATTCAGTATCAGCCTGGGTGGATGAACTCAGTTGCCGACGCATTGAGTAGGAAGACCCAGCCTGCGATGCTTTCTTCTTTGAGTGTCTCTAAAGTCTATGAGCAATTGAGTACTTCTGGCTGGAGATTTCAGCCGAGTGATCAGTATTTCATGGTTTATACAATTCAGGTTGAGCCACAACTTTTGCATGACATCAGGGAAGCACAGAGGACTGATCCCTATATCCATGAGTTGAAGATTAAGGCCCAGAATGGTCAGTTTGATGATTTCTCTGTTTCTTCTGATGGTTGTCTGAGATTTCGAGGGAGATTATTGGTTCTGAACCTGATTGATTTGAAGGAGGCCATCATGAATGAAGCGCATTGTAGTCGGTACAGTGTGCATCCAGGCGAAAGGAAAATGTATCATGCCTTGAAGTCTCACTATTGGTGGGCAGGTATGAAGAGCGACATCTCTGGTTTTTTTGCTCGATGTCTGAATTTCCAGCAGGTCAAGGCTGAGAGGATGAGGCCTGGTGGATTGCTGCAGAGTTTAGAGGTGCCCCAATGGAATTGGGAGCATATCGCAATGGATTTCGTAACTCATCTACCTCGATCGAGCAGGGGATGTGATGCTATTTGGGTTGTGATTGATAGACTTTTGAAATCAGCCCATTTCATTCCCTATGATGTGAGGTGCTCTGTGAAGAAAATGGCGAAGCTGTACATCGACCATGTGGTTAGATTGCATGGAGTTCCGGTTTCGATAGTATCCGACAGAGATCCGAGGTTCACTTCTCGATTTTGGAAGAGTTTGCAGTCAGCGATGGGTTCGAGATTGGCTATGAGTACGGCCTATCACCCACAGACAGACGGACAGTCTGAGCGGACTATCCAGACTTTAGAGGATATGCTGCGTGCAATTGTGATGGATTTCAGCGGTGGCTGGCAGGATTCGCTATCCTTAGTTGAGTTTTTGTATAACAACAGCTACCAGGTGACTATCGGAATGGCTCCGTTTGAGGCGTTGTATGGTCGAAAGTGCAGATCCCCGATTTTTTGGGAAGAAGTTGGTGAGAGACAGCTTCCTACACCGGATTTTGTTCAGCACATGAAGGATCAGATTGACTTGATTTGGAGTAGAATGAAAGCTGCTCAAGACCGTTTCTCGAGCTACGCGAACAGAAGGCACAGACCTTTGGAGTTTGAGGTTGGTGACCGTGTGTTTCTCAAGATTTCTCCTTTTCAAGAGCGTGATGCGCTTCAGATTTAAAGGCAAGTTGGCTCCCAGATTCGTTGGTCCTTTTGAGATTGTTGAGCGGATTGGACAGTTGGCCAATAGACTGAGGCTACCCGAGGAGTTAGCAGCGATGCATGATGTCTTTCATGTGTCTATGTTGAGAAAATATGAGCCAGATCCGTCCCATGTTTTGAGAACCGACGAAGTTGAGCTGGATTCTGCCTTGGGCTATGTTGAATATCCGGTGCAGATTATGGATCGGAAGAAGAAGCAACTGAGAAACAAGATAATTCCGTTGGTGATGGTCCAATGGAGCAAACATGGCCGAGAAGAAGCAACTTGGGAAGTTGAGGAAAAGATGAGACAAGACTGGCCTCATTTGTTTGAACACTGATTGTGCAGATTTTTCCAGGTAAATTTCTGGTTTTTGCTTCGAATTTGAGTAGATGTTTGTGTCGATTTGAATGCTTGATTGTTTCTGCCTTGGTTTGTCTTTGATTTCGAGGACGAAATCTCTTAAGGTGGGGAGAATGTGAGGAATCAGATTCCTAAATTAGTGATTAATCGGATTTTGGGATTAAATTAGTCACAGAAATTAAGAATTTCGAATTCTATAATTTTGAATTTTTGGTGAAATCTGCCTTGAGAAATTCAGACCTCACGTCAAGTATTTCAGATTTCTAGTCGCAGGAATTATTGGGTGAGATCTGGTCGTGTTTGGAGTTGAAATGATGAAGGTATATTAGAAATCTGGTTTCCTACATGTTAGCGTGATTGCCGCGAGATTTAGATGAAACGGTGACGTGTTGGTGAGGTCTGGATGACCAAGAGTGAAGTGCTTGCATTTCATAAATTCGGATGTCAACGCGAGTCAACGCAATTGGAATTGGTGAGGGATCTGCTAGCGCTTGTGAGATCTGGTCTCCTTTGTATATGAACGTGGGCGGATGTTCGCGTGAGAGATCTGGTCGAGTTAGCGCATCGCGTGAGAAGGTGACACGTGTAAGTCAACGAGATAGAGTTGACGTCTGTTTGAGCGCTAGCGTGGTGCGTCGAGGAGAGATCTGTTTTTATGTACGGCGTCGTTTGGATAAGTGGCTACGTCGTCGTTTTAGCCTTTCGCGTTGCCAAGCGTAGAGAACTGTTTCCAGTGTTTGTGGTTGTTCCATATTTCACGATACGTTGCGGTTTTTTTTCTAGCGCGCGGGGATTTGAGTAGCGCCTGTGAAGTCTGTTGAACTTAAACGTAGAGTGAGGAATCTGTTTTATTAGAACGCTGCCTTTTAGTGCTGTGCGCGAGCGTGTTTTGCTAGCGTGAAGTCTGATGGGACATAGCGCCAGGTTGAGAGATCTGTTTTGCAATTACGAGCGATGCAAAGATCTGTTTTGTCGGTGGATATTTTAGCTTGTTTCTCTCGCGTATAAATTAGAAGCGTGGCCTTCAATTATTGAAGCAGACTCCATACTTAGCAATTATTTTCCTCCCAACTTTCGTTTCTTTTCAAACCCTCGGGTTACTGTTCATCGATAACTTCTCCGGTGATTTCCCGTTGATTCCGTCCACCGGTTTTTATGTTTGAGGTAGCGTTGGAAACCTCTTGAAGAGATCTTTCTTTGCATACCACTTTTTGAGGCTGCAGGGAGCTGGAACGAGAGTGCGAAGCTACTGATTTCGGCAGTGGATTTGGACGTGCAGGTAGCTTCCGATTTTGGTTGTTGAAATCTTGTTCCTAGCGTAACTTTTAGCCTTTTGTTAAGTTGTATGGTTGGCATGGAACGCTGGTTTGAATTTAGGTAATTCCAGCAGTGAGATTTGGTTGTTGGCCGTGGGTTTTGTTGAGAGTTGGTCGTGGATTTGTGTTAGCCATTCCTTGATTTCTATTATGCTTGTACTTCCAGGTTTCGGTTGTTGAGTACTACGCTTTGTTGGAAATCAGAATTGTGCAGGCCGTATTTTGCTGCATTGCTTTGAGGTAGATTTGAGCAGGAATGTACGAATTGAGCAGCCCTTAGCAGCTTAGGCGTGAACATGCTATGAGTGATGTTGGGAGACTTGCTGCTGTGTCTTACGTGAAACTGACATGTTGATTTGATTGATATATGTTCTGTTTTACGTACTGTGCATTGTATGCATTGAGCATTGATATTGATTGGCATAAATGCATACATATTGAGCCTTTGACAGATTTATTTGATGACCTGATTGGGTGCCACGTTGTGACTGGCTGACTGATGAGTCGTGCCTGCAAAGTCCAACGCTATCATCGGAGTGGTGACTACCGGATTCGAGTGTCTACCACCGAGCTATGATGGGCTGACGGGCCCCGATGATCACGAACCGATGATTTCCACCGGCTGATTGGCCGTGCGTGGTATGGAGGCTTGATTTGATTTGCCAGTTGATGGACTGGTCTAGCTATCCGATTCTTTGATAGCCTCATGCATTCATAGCATTGATTTATGGCATGTTGCATGTTAGCTGTTTTGATAGCTCTTCGTACTGAGGCTTGACCTCGTATTTGTTTTCCCGCTTTTGTGTCTGGAGTCTGTGTTACCCATTTGCAGGATCTTCAGGTAGCCAGGCTGGACAGAGTAGTGGTACAGCTGGTCGATCCCCGTTCTCTTGAGTCCCAGTCTACTTTTATTATGTATCGAACCGGGGGATGCCCCGTGTTTCTATGTATTGGGGATTTGTATTATACTTGAGATTTATTGTTATCTGGTTTGTATAAGTTTGAGTTAACTTATATTTTAATTATCGATATTTTGAATGTATGTTTTTAAGCTCAGGCCCAAATGATTTCGAAAAATTTGTAAGCTCTGATTTTAGCTTCCGTGTTTATGCGTTTATTATGTGTTAATTGTGAGTAATTAGCACGAGGCCTAACAACTGGGGTCTACTGGTTACGGTTAAAGATGATAAACTAACCAGAAATCCTACTCCTTTCCTCAAACAACGTTGAGCCTTAAGAGCTGATATTATTTGAGGAATCTTACAAATATGTTTAGCTTCAAACTTAAAGGAATCTCCTCTGGATGGATTAACCGCTATTGTTCGTAGCTTAAAATAAATTACCACCCCATACTTGGTTAACGAATCCATTTCCAAAATCATATCAAATTCAGGCATTGGCAATATGATTAAATCAGCAGTAATTTGATGCCCTTGAAGTTTAAGCTCTAAACTCTTAAATACATCGTGAGATATCAATTCTTCTCCCGACTGTACTGATACACAGAAACCTACAGCTACCTGATCAGGCTTGATGGGCAATTTCTTAGCAAATTCAGCAGCTATAAATGAATGAGTGGCTCCTGAATCTATTAAAGCCATGGAAGGTAATTCAGCAATCATAATCTCACCCGTAACTGTTGTCGAGTCTGGGTTGGCTTGATCAGTTGTCATTACAAAGGATCTGCTGGTCACCAGTTGCTTTGATTTTGGACAATATTTCAAAATATGTCCCGGCATTCCACATTTATAGCAGACATTTTGTCCAAGTCTGCATTGTCCAGGATGATTCTTGTGACACTTAGGACATTCTGGCCTATTATTACCAGCAGGAATAGAGCTAATAGGTTGAATCGGTAGAGGCTTCTGCTCCTGAGGCCTTTTCTGGTTCTTGTTTTGTTTCTTGAACGGCCTCTGGTCCTTCTGCTGAAAGGCTTGTCTTTTCTGTTGTCTTTCCTCATCAACATCTTTCCAATCCCTTTCAATTTGCAGGGCTCTATCCACTGCTTCTCGATAGGTCCTTGGCACAGATATCCTAACATTCATTTTGAACATAGGCTTCAATCCCTCCACAAAATGACTCAGCTTCTCCTCTAGGTCATTTCTTATCAATAGCACAAAATAGCACCATCTTTCAAACTTCCGCACATATTCCTGTACGGTTAAACTTCCTTGCTTAAGGGTCAAAAATTCCCTTTTCAATTCAGACCTCTTACCAGCTGTGAAGTATTGCTCAAAGAATAATTTTTTGAAATCTGCCCAAGTGAGATTTATCAAATCTACAGACAATTTGACTCCTTCCCACCAAATCATCGCATCCTCTCTCAACATATAGATAACGCACCTTGGCCTATCTAAATCAGACATCTGGAGGTATTCAAAGATAACCTCCATAGATTTGATCCAACTCTCTGCCACTAGTGGATCAGTTGTACCACTGAATTCTTTTGGCTTCTGTCGTCTGAACTTTTCTTGAGGATCATCATTACTTGGTCCTCTGCTGCTGGAAGATTGGCCATTACCTCTATTGTTTTGCTCTACCAGCATTCTTAACAATTGAGTAATATTAGCATTATTGTCAGTATTGGTTTCTTCTAGGGGAATATTCCTTCTACCTCTTCCTCTTCCTGACATTTTATATTCAATAGCCCATAATCAACCACATATATATATCAGAACATGCTAAATAATTTAAAGACAATGCTCTGAAAATAAACTCACAACTTAGAGGAAAGGACGATGAACTCTGATTCAGCTGATGGTGCGTGTGTTTATCTCAGGAACGTTGCTCTGATACCATGTTGTGACACCCGAACCCACGGGAATCACGAATTGGGTTAAATAAAAATTTTAAAATAAAAAGAAGAGCTGAAAGACAATTTGTTATAAGCTGTATTCCTTATAACTTAAAAAGTAATTGAAACACGAACACAAAAGCTGACCAACACGTATACACTTGCGCGCCAACTACTGACAAACATTTTTGTGGAAAAACAGATCCTATTAAATATATTGCAATTACGAGTTACAACATCTGAAATTCTGTTTGAATATACAACTTTTGTAATTGATCTAATACAGATGCCTAACATACAATGCAACATCAGCTATGACACGGAAAACGCTGGCCATTGATAAACACAACACCCAGCAGCTGCTATCAGTTTTCACCTCCTGTTCGCTCCTCAGCTGTCATACCTGCACCATTTTAAAAGCTAATGAGCCTAGGGGCTCAGCAAGTAAAATCTGAGTAATAACGAATTTATTTAATGCAGGCAGACATCTGAACATACATAACTTGAGTTAAAGGAATCATCAATACATAAACGTTTCATAAACATTTCTTTCTTTCATAAACTTGGAGACATGGGATAATAGACCAGATCTCATCATCAATGCCATTTTCTTTAGATTTATGGCTTAGAAGCTCTCCTTAGGTCTGTGTTGCACTTTGATCAAAATGACTTCCGATATCAGTTTTAGCATATAGCTCATATGAAAGGGCAGCCGACATCTGGAAGACTACTCACCATTCTCCTTGTGACCGTCTGTTATCTATGCCATAAACCTTAAAATAACTTTTGTTCCTTTAACATCCTTTCTTTCTTGAAATCTCTTTAAACATCATCGGGTTCCATTATTGAAAACTCTCGGTTTCATTTTAAAACTTTACTGAGTATCGAATTCGACTGCTGAAACTCATTGCTGAAATGAAATCAGTCGTAACAAAGTGAAACAATACTTTGAAACAAAACAGATCTTCACTGTTCACGTTTATCGTAAAACAGCTGCGAGAATATTTGTGAATACTTGAAACAGACGTAGTAAATGAAACGGTGTCGTTAGCGTAAGAAGCAGATGTGGCTTGGGATACTGTTTGAATAGTGAACAGCTGTAACGATGAAATAAAATTGGTCACTCAGCTGTTAACGAACTGGTTCTGGTCAAACAGATGTCAACGCATCTAAGTTGGTCAACTCAGATGTCAATACTACTTATACAAAGGCTTTCAGGTATTGAACAACCAACGGCTGAATACAAATTTAAGCAACAACTGGTTACGAACAAATACAACAGCTGATGAACAGTGCAACTGCTGGATACATCAATATAATGCAACAGCTGATGAACAAACTAACAGCTGATGACTCAACAATACAACATCAGTTTACGAAAACTGATGCAACAGCTGATGAACAATAAAACCAACAGCTGATAAGAGAATTTCTCGAAACCAAAAGCTGACTTTAAACTTAGTGTTTCAACATCAAAACGACAGCTATGCTATCAGCTGTTATCTATCAAACCAGACTTTATACTGATTCGATTAACAACATCCGATTACATAGATTCCAATTCTGATATTACAAACCACTGAAAGGAAGAACATTCATACACATACTTGAATCAAACTCGAATCCTCAGTATCCAATTTTCTGGAAAACACTTGGAAGCATAAAAACATCATTTTGAACCCAATCTTTCTTTCCTTGATCATGCGTAAATCATTTTAAACATGAACTTCAACATATCTTAAACATACAGGCAAGCAGATTCATAAAATGAATAAAATCAATACATGCTTTAAATGGTGTAGCAAAGGATCAGCTTTTACTCGCCTTAACAAAGCTTTGCAACCGTGGTTAATTCCGGCAGAATCTTCTCCCTGAGCAATACACGAACTCCTCTGGAAAATATTTTGAAGAACACTAAAGATTTTCTTTGCAAAGGATAATGATCTTGCTTTCAAAACGGCTATTTATATGGAAGGGATTAGTGGCAAGGTGCTACGTTTATTAATCATGATACACTTCAACCAAGTTGTACAAATTTTTGTAAAATTCCTTTCACATCATTTTAAATTTATAAAACACCAAACCCTTTTTAAAAGAAATCATTTGTCCCCCTTAAAGATATTTTCAATTGATTTAAAACCTGCTCATGTATCGCTCTTGGATTCATCTGTTGGAACCAGCCACGACGCATCTTATTTTCTGAAATCAATGAAATCAGCAAATACATAACATTTAAAATTTCCATTTTGGCCCATGAAATTAATAAAATGCATAAATGTGGTCTTATGGATTTTGGGGCGTTACAGTACCAGTATGTTGTTTTAGGAAAATAAAATGAGGTGTGTCGGCTGGCTCCCGTACCCTAGACTTCCTGCTACGAGATTGTGTCGCCATGAGGACCAGTGGGTACCTCCCACCTGAGGAGCTGCGTGAACTAGGTTTCACTATTTTCCAACAGAGTTGAGCTTCGGTTCAGTAACCATGTTGTGCTAGCTTTAGTTTCGTTCCTAGCTTTGATCTTTGAGCCGAGTAAGGCTCTGTTAGCTAGATGTAGTTGAACTGAACTATGAGGCTTTAGGCCGTGAGCTGGTTCAGCTTGAGTATAGCTAATTTGCTTAAGTATCTTGGCAGATTAGCTCCTTTCCTAGTATTTACCTTGATTTCTCGGCAGAGACTTGAGCTGAGCTGAGAAGCGTGTTCTTCCAATTAAGCTGTAAGCTGTTCTATGGTAATTGTAGTTCAGAAGCAAAAGGTACTGTCAGGCCCTTGCTAATTGACTAGGATTAACAATACAATTAAGCACATAATCGCGGAAGCATAAAATAGGGCTTAAAAATTTTTCAAAATACAAGGGCTCGAACTCAAAATCGTCATTCAAAATAATACATACTCAAAATAGGATTTAACTCAAATCCAAACACAGACAGGTAATCAAATAAATCTTAATACAGATCCCCAACATACATAGAAACTCAGGGCATCCCCTGTTTCAATACATATACAAATACACTGGGACTCAACCAAACAGGATCTACTAGCTGCAGCTCCACTCTGTCCAGCCAGATTACCTGCGGCTCCTGCAATGGGTAACACAGACCCAAGAACACAAAAGCGGAAATAGAAATACGAGGTCAAACCTCAGTACGAAGAGCACTAAGACAACAGCAACTCATAAACATGCAGTAAATCAAAACATGAATGCATGAGGGCAGTCAAAGAATCGGTCATCTAGGCCAACGAGTCAGCTGGCAAATCAAAGGCGAGCCTCTATACCACGCACAACCAATCAGCCGATGGAAATCATCGGTCCGTGATCTTCAGGGCTGGCCACTCAATACCCATCATAGCTCGGTGGTATTCAGACACGACCAATCAGTCGGTCACCACTCCGATGATACCGTTTGACCTTTCAGGAATGACACATCTGTCTGCCGATCACAACGTGGCTCTTTCTCAGGTTCTCAATCAATCATCAGGCTCAATATGTATGCATGTATGCCATGAAATTCAAATCTACTTTCAACATGCACAATTTACGTAAAACAGAGCATACAATTCAAGCAATGAGCCAAACCTGTTTCACGTAAAACACAGAACACACAGAACAACATTCATGCTCCAAAATACCACACGCTTATGTCAAAGCTGCAATCAAAAGCTCAATTCGTACCTCAACGCTCAGATTCTACATCAACAGATCTCACCAGGACACGACAACTCAGCCTTCACCAATCTGCTCCTTCGCTGGTCTCGCAAACACATCAGGAATTGCCTGGGAACTCAAATCTGTTAAGACATCTCATAACTTAGCTCAAATATGAACTTCTACATCTTACTGCCTACGGTTAAAAACCCATATCTGGTTCTACCTATCAACGCTGGTTCTAACATCTAGAACTAAGCTCAAAACAGTAAGGAACTCTTACCTAGAATCTCAAACGAACTGAGGAATTCTCAGGTCAACTGTCGCAATAATTCACGAACACAGGGATTCGTTCGTGCTCCTCCTACTCGTCGAATCAGGTCGCCTAACTGGTAACAATCGAAAGAGCTAAGCAAGACGAGTTCAGCGACACCCACCTTGCTCCCAAACTACGGCGGAAATCGACGGAAAATCGGAGAAATACTGCTCGGTGAACAGTAAGGGTTTCGAGGGTATCAGTAAAGGAGATAGGAAATATCGGGTTCAAAAATACGCTAAGTGTCGATCAACACTTGTATTTAAATACTCGAATCTAGATTCTGCTCTTATCAACTCAGATCCCATCTTGCACTACAGCAGGAATCCTCACATCTGAATCCAGCGATTACTCACAGCTGGCTCAGCTGTCACAAACCAAACTTCGCTACACTCCACTACGCATAACAGAAAACGACGTCGCGCTAACGAATCAAAACGATGTAGCAGAGCTTCAACAGCTGGACAGATCTCTCTCTCGCTAGAAACATCTGAACAGATCTCTCTCTCGCTAGCAACAGCAGTCAACTCAGATGTGTTGACCAACACATGGCAGCTTCTCACATCCGCGCTCTAACGCTAACAGATGTCTCTCGCTACTCTCATATCAGCGCTCGCTAGCTACGCAGCACCGTTGACTAGTGTTGACATCTGATTACGCCACTACTGAGTACTCACATCTGAATGCTCACAAATTCCCACGCAAAGACGCTGCTGGCCCATCTTCTTCCAGCGATGATCCTCAAGTCTGAATTACTACTGGAATCACATCTCTTATCGAAAGACTCAACGAATCAACTCCAAATTCAACACAGATTTCTCCCGGTAGCGCCTAGTGACTCAAATCTGAACAACTCCAACCAAAATCTGAAATTCGAAAATCAATAACTCTCGATTAATCAAAATCTTCGAATCTAAATCCTCACAGGTACGGATTGAGCTAGATTTAGCAGCTTTTGGCAGGCCCAGTACGCACGACAGAGATTAAACACGCAAATTACGACTGCGGAAGCATTTAAAAATGGCTAAAATTTTTTGCTTTGGCCTGATTTAGAAAAAATAATTTAAATATACACTTATACTCAAAATATTGGTTTTACAACAACCCAAAAGCTGAACACCAGCAGCTGCAGATAACAATTACAAGAATCGAGCATCCCAAAACAATATAATCTCAAATCAGCAATAGAATATCACTACGGGACATTCCCCGGTGACGACTCTAATACAAAATTATAAAATATAGATAACTGGGACACTCTATCCACCTCTCGGGGCACTATCAGCTGCGTCATCTCCACGACCAGCTGAGAAGCCTGGGAATCCTGAACAACACACAGAAAACCAAAACAGCCAGCCCCAGAGGGAATGGGGTCAAACCCTAGTACGGAGAGCAATACAAACAGCTAATAGACAACAACAGATATTAATGCACGTGCTATGCATGAGAACAGTAGGATGAAAAGGCAATAGGCTACAAATGAATCAGGAAGCCAAAGGAGCTCAAGGACTAGCTCAGCAGCTGTCAACAGATACGAACAAAGGGTAGTGGCCACGAAGCATGTGAGAGCGTGATAGCTATCCACTCGTCTCAACATACTGTACCAGAGCATAAACCAGATCACTCAACCTATTGTTGCCAAAGCTCATGAGAGCGTTTTAGCTATCCACTCGTCTCATAGCGGCTAACAACTAAACCAGCAGGGGAGATGAGGAGCACAGTATTGCCGCTCGTCCTCAAAAAAAGCATCCTGGTACATGAAGGGTTAGCACAACAATACGCGGCTACAAATTCACGCGCAAAGACGCTGCTAGCCCATCTTCTTCCAGCGATGATCCTCAAGTCTGAGTTACTACTGGAATCACATCTCTTATCGAAAGACTCAACGAATCAACTCCAAATTCAACACAGATTTCTCCCGGTAGCGCCTAGCGACTCAAATCTGAACAACTCTAACCAAAATCTGAAATTCGAAAATAAATAACTCTCGATTAATCAAAATCTTCGAATCTCAATCCTCACATTCTCCCCATCTTAAGAGATTTCGTCCTCGAAATCAAAGAAAAATACAGGGAGGAATTTCCAAAACATCAAAACTCACCAACACAACTCCACTGTCAAAGCTCAAACAGATGAGGCCATTCTTGCTCATCTTATCCTCTACTTCTCAAGTAGCTTATTCTTGGCCATGCTTACTCCACTGGACCATCACTAACGGGATTATCTTATTCCTAAACTGCTTCTCCTTCCTATCCAAAATCTGAACTGGATATTCAACATAACTCAAGGCAGAATCTAGCTCAAATTCATCAGTCCTCAACACATGGGACGGATCTAGCTCATATTTTCTCAACATTGACACATGAAAAACATCATGTATCGCTGCTAATTTATCAGGCAGCTGCAATCTATAAGCCAACTGTCCAATCCTCTCAACAATTTCAAAGGGACCAACAAATCTAGTAGCTAATTTGCCCTTAAATCTGAACCTCATAACACTTTTGAAAGGAGAAATCTTAAGGAATACTCGATCACCAAATTCAAATTCCAGAGGTCGGCGTCTTCTGTCAGCATAGAGCGATCTTGTGCAGCCTAAATCCTACTTCGAATTAACGAAACCTGATCTCTCATATGCTGCACAAACTCGGGGGTTGAAAGCTGTTTCTCACCAACTTCCTCCCAACAGATCGAAGATCTACACTTGCCACCACACAACGCTTCAAATGGAGCCATCCCGATAGTCACTTGGTAGCTGTTGTTGTAAGAAAACTCAACCAAGGATAAAGAATCCTGCCTCAACCAAGGATAAAGAATCCTTCCAGCCACCATTGAAATCCATCACAATTGCTCGCATCATATCTTCTACTGTCTGAATGGTTCTCTCATATTGACCATCTGTCTGAGGATGATAAGCAGTGCTCATCGCTAATCTCGAACCCATCGCTTCTTGCAAACTCTTCCAGAATCTAGATGTGAATCTTGGATCTCTGTCAGACACTATCGAAACAGGCACTCCTTGCAATCTAACCACATGGTCGATGTACAATTTCGCCATTTTCTTCATCGAGCACCTCACATCATAGGGAATGAAATGGGCTGACTTCGAGAGTCTATCAATCATCACCCAAATCGCATCGCATCCCCTACTCGATCGAGGTAAATGAGTCACAAAGTCCATGGCGATGTGCTCCCAATTCCACTGAGGCAATTCTAAACTTTGCAACAATCCACCAGGTCTCCTTCTCTCAGTCTTGACCTGTTGACAATTCAAACATCTAGCAACAAAACCAGAAATGTCGCTCTTCATGCCTTCCCACCAGTAGTGATACTTCAAGGCATGGTACATCTTTCTCTCGCCCGGATGCACACTGTACCGACTACAATGCGCTTCATTCATTATAGTCTCTTTCAAATCACTCAAGTTAGGAACCACTAGCCTTCCTCAAAATCTCAAACATCCATCAGAAGCAACAGTAAAATCATCAGACTGACCATTCTGAGCCTTAATCTTCAATATCATGGATATAAGGATCAGTCCTCTGTGCCTCTCTGATGTCACTCACAATCTATGGTTCAACCTGAATGGAAGAACTATGAAATACTGCTCACCCGATAGAAATCTCCAACCAGAAGTACCCAACTGCTCGTGAACTCTCGAGATACTCAAAGATATTAGCATCGCAGGCTGGGCTTTCCTACTCAAGGCATCAGCTACTAAGTTCATCCGCCCAGGCTGATACTGAATCTCACAATCAAAGTCCTTGAGCAACTCCATCCAACGACGCTGTCTCATATTCAGATCTGACTGAGTGAAGATATATTTCAAACTCTTGTGGTCGGTGTACACCACAAACTCTTCACTTCACCGGTAGTGACGCCAGATCTTCAAGGCAAAGACAATCGCTGCCAATTCCAAGTCATGAACAGGGTACCTTGTCTCATGGGGCTTCAACTATCGAGACGCACCCAAACTGAATATTATGATGCGAAAACAATTTTTCAGACCACCTAGACCAAAATGACAGTTATGCCCCTCAACTTTGGGAAATCGCAATTTGACCCCTGTTGACTTTTAGGAAGTCGCACTCCCTAAAATCCTCCTCCTATGCTCAACGCATTGAGCTCAGTTTCCGTACGGGAATCATGAATCCAGTACTTGTGTGACCCTCAATGGTTCAGGGATATAGCTAGCCGTGGGCCCACAACCATTGTGGCTCCGAAATCACAATTTCGGACTTGCCCAACGGATCATGGTAAAGCGCCAAGCAACATCGCGCCATGATCCCCTAGGTATCACTGATAGTGCCTGCAAGAACCAGTTGTTCGTGGTTAGCGTACAGTTCGGTCCTTTCAACACATATATCCCGATCAGATCAACGACCATTGGTAAATCGAGAGTCGCTATAGATCCGATAGCTATGCATACATATTGGAGATCGAATAGTGACATCGCGAGTGTAACTAGGGAAACCCATTTACCTAAAACACAACCAGTACTCTGGCCAGAGATTTAAACACTATTTTCCCCTCAGATAGCATAGGATATCCACGCATGAAAGCGAGCGGTGAATCCTCGACAACGAAGCATCGACTCCTACATGCATCGGGACCTCACCCAATTCCACCGCCTAATGACCCCAGGTGAGTCGGGAAACGGGTCAAAGTGAGACGCCTATCATGTAGAGTCTCAATGACATTTTGATTAGTGAGGACTAATCAGTACAACCAAGACCTCGGACTTATCCACTCGACAAATGGTAACCACTTGGAAAGTCCGAACGAGGGTAGTTCGATAGATCACCAGGTCACTATCCATCTGCATGCTCAGAACATCACAATGTTCCCTACCAATGAAACATGGTACTTCGCATCGCAGATGCTAGTCTCAAGCTCGGGCGACCTTATCCTCATTTTGACGGCCCAATCGACTAGGAACGAGTTTAGAATACACAGTGACTATTAGATGTGTTTCATGATAGCCATCATATCCACTATCACATCTAACATACACTATGGTGCATTCTAGGTCTTTATCCAACACAATTGTTAACATCATAATCATAATGAAAATAAAGAATGCCATAAAAGAAATACGTATTTCATAAATAAAGATCGTTATACAAAGAGTAAAAAAACCCCCCACGCCACAAGTTGGCTAGTTGGGCATCTACTCTAACA
>KQ994058.1:162789-173925 GCA_001598015.1 Dorcoceras hygrometricum
TCGGGCGGCCTTATCCTCATTTTGACGGCCCAATCGACTAGGAACATGTTCAGAATACACAGTGACTATTAGATGTGTTTCATGATAGCCGTCATACCCACTATCACATCTAACATACACTTTAGTGTATTCTAGGTCTTTACTCAACACAATTGTTAATCATCATACACACAATGAAAGTAAAGAATGCCATATAAATAAATGCGAATATCATATATAAAGATTGTCATATACAAGAGTCTATAAACCCACATGCCACAAGTTGCCTAATTGGGCATCTACTCTAACAGGCGTGAGGCGTGTGGGAGAGGGTGGGTGGCTATGAGAGCTAGGTTGTATCTTGTGTGTGTCTCATGGTAGCCCTAGGTCTAATTAAATAAGTGATGGGCTTGAACCGGCCCAATGGACCTGGGGCGGGCCCAGTCCAATATATGAACATTCGGTTCAACCGCATCACCGTGGCTTCATCATAACTCCGATCGACGATCAGATCGGACCGATCGACTCAGTTTCCAAAACTGACTATTATGATGCGAAAACAATTTTTCAGACCACCTAGACCAAAATGACAGTTATGCCCCTCAATTTTGGGAAATCGCAATTTGACCCCTGTTGACTTTTAGGAAGTCGCACTCCCTAAAATCCTCCTCCTATGCTCAACGCATTGAGCTCAGTTTCCGTGCGGGAATCATGAATCCAGTACTTGTGTGACCCTCAATGGTTCAAGGATACAGCTAGACGTGGGACCACAACCATTGTGGCCCCGAAATCACAATTTCGGACTTGCCCAACGGATCATGGTAAAGCGCCTAGAAACATCGCGCCATGATCCCCTAGGTATCACTGATAATGCCTGCAAGAACCAGTTGTTCGTGGTTAGCGTACAGTACGGTCCTTTCAACACATATATCCCGATCAGATCAACGACCATTGGTAAATCGAGAGTCGCTATAGATCCGATAATTATGCATACATCTTGGAGATTGAATAGTGACATCGCGAGTGTAACTAGGCAAACCCATTTACCTAAAACACATCCAGTACTCTGGCCAGAGATTTATACACTATTTTCCCTCAGATAGCATAGGATATCCACGCATGAAAGCGAGCGGTGAATCCTCGACAACGAAGCATCGACTCCTACATGCATCGGGACCTCACCCAATCCCGCCGCCTAATGACCCCAAGTGAGTCGGCAAACGGGTCAAAGTGAGACGCCTATCATGTAGAGTCTCAATGACGTTTCGAGTAGTGAGGACTAATCAGTACAACCAAGACCTCGGACTTATCCACTCGACAAATGGTAACAACTTGGAAAGTCCGAACGAGGGTAGTTCGATAGATCACCAGGTCACTATCCATCTGCATGCTCAGAACATCACAATGTTCCCTACCAATGAAAGATGGTACTTTGCATCGCAGATGCTAGTCTCAAGCTCGGGCGGCCTTATCCTCATTTTGACGGCCCAATCGACTAGGAACGAGTTTAGAATACACATTGACTATTAGATGTGTTTCATGATAGCCATCATATCCACTATCACATCTAACATACACTATGGTGCATTCTATGTCTTTATCCAACACAATTGTTAACATTATATAACACAATGAAAATAAAGAATGCCATAAAGAAATGCGAATATCATATATAAAGATTGTCATGTACAAGAGTCTATAAAACCCACACGCCACAAGTTGGCTAGTTGGGCATCTACTCTAACACAGTCAACTGCGTCATCGGCCTTGCTATCGAAGAATACTTCTCAATGAAACGCCTATAATAGCCGGCCAAACCCAAGAAACTACGGATCTCTGAAACATTCCTAGGTCGCTCCCAGTTAAGAACTGCTTCAACCTTACTAGAATCCACGGAAATACCTTGCGCATAAATTACATGACCCAAAAAATTATTCTATCTAGCCAAAATTCACACTTTCTGAACTTGGCATACAACTGCAAGTCTCTCAGTTTCTGCAATACCAGTCTCAGGTGCTCCTTATGCTCTCTGGAACTCTTCGAATACACCAAGATGTCATCTATGAAGACAATCAAGAATCGATCGATATACTCACTGAAGACGTGATTCATCAAATCCATGAAAACAGCTGGGGCATTCGTCAACCCAAACGGCATCACAAAAAACTCATAATGCCCGTATCTCATCCGAAAAGCTGTCTTCGCTACATCAGCGTCTCTAATTCGCAACTGGTGATAGCCAGAGCGCAAGTCAATCTTTGAGTACACGACCGATCACTTTCTGAACTTGGCATACAACTGCAAGTCTCTCAGTTTCTGCAATACCAGTCTCAGGTGCTCCTTATGCTCTCTGGAACTCTTCGAATACACCAAGATGTCATCTATGAAGACAATCAAGAATCGATCGATATACTCACTGAAGACGTGATTCATCAAATCCATGAAAACAGCTGGGGCATTCGTCAACCCAAACGGCATCACAAAAAACTCATAATGCCCGTATCTCATCCGAAAAGCTGTCTTCGCTACATCAGCGTCTCTAATTCGCAACTGGTGATAGCCAGAGCGCAAGTCAATCTTTGAGTACACGACCGATCCTTGCAACTGTTCAAACAAATCATCAATCCTCGGCAACGGATACTTATTCTTGATCGTTGCTTTATTCAACTGTCGGAAATCAACGCACATCCTCATAGATCCATCTTTCCACTTCACAAACAAAATCGGAGCTCCCCAAGGAGACATACTCGGTCGGATGAAGCCTTTCTCAAGAAGATCCCTCAACTGATCATTGAGTTCTTTCAACTCAGCTGGTGCCAATAGATACGGAGCTCTAGAAATCGGGGCTATCCCTGGCACCAACACTATGCTAAAATCAATCTCTCTTATCGGAGGGAATCCAGGAATCTCATCGGGAAACACGTCTCGAAACTATCTGACAATCGAGATATCGCTCAACTCCAAACGCGACTCTTGGGAAACATCGAGCGCATAGATCATGAATCCAACGTTACCCAGCGATAACAGACTAAACATCTCCATGGCGGACACCGGTGGAATCGTCTAGCGTGAATCAGCATCGTAGAAATCCCACTTCTCTCCCGACTTGGGGCGAAATCTCACCACACCATGAAAACAATCCACAGTAGCCTTATAGCTGGAAAACACATCCATTCCCAAGATACAATCAAAATCCCTCATCTCCAGCGATATCAAATTCGCCACTAACACATTCTGATCAAACCGAATCACACAATCTACCACAATCTCATGAGACAACAACCACACACCAGAAGGAGTGGACACAGATACAACATCACACAATGGGGTAACTCTCAACCCACACTTATGCACAAACCATGCAGAGACAAAGGAGTGTGATGCTCCTGTATCAAATAAAACTATCGCAGGAAAATCAAATATAGAGCATGTACCTGTGATCACGTTACTAGGTATCCCATCAGCCTGTTCCCTCGACAAAGCATTCACCTGAGCCTGCTGCGGTCCCGGAAACTATGGTCTCAAAGGTCCTACGGTTCATGGGGTTGGAATCCAGATCGATGGGTCGGGGCAGGAGGTTGCGGCCTCTGCGAAGAACCACCAGCCGAACCTTGCTGAAAGGAATCGAAGACTGTCCCCTCAACAAAGGACACACTATCAGAAAGTGTCCAGGCTGCCCACAATTGTGGCAAGTACCCTGAACTCCATGGCACTGCGAAGTCATGTGCCTACCACCGCACTGTCCACATGATACTCCTCCTGATCCACTGCCACCAGAGCTCACAAAACCAGAGGAACTCGAATTCGACTTCTTCTTAAACTGCTTCCCACGAGGCCTGAACCTCTGACGGTTCGATTGCTGCGAAGTCTGAGGAGATTGAGAAGAATGCATACCTTCAGGTGCAGGGAGGTAGCCTCGTCCAACTGTCATCGGAACCTGCATCGGCGCATCCAGCAAACTCTCCTCAATATCGACCTCTCGATTCACAGCCTCAGCATACGTCGATGGGGCTCCAGCCCACACCAACTGAAACAACTATGGCCTCAATCCCTTAATAAACTTGTTCCTCTTCGTTCACTCCTGGCTAGAAACATGAGGGACATAAGCCAGAAGAGAATAAAACTGTCCGACGTACTCAGCAACCTTCAAATTCCCTTGCTTTAGATTGTCGAACTCCCTCTCTCGATTATTGAAGTACGACTCCGGGGTATACTCCTATCGGAACGCTGCACAGAAGCTCTCCCAAGAAACCAAGACTCCGGTCTCTCTCATCACTCTGGAAGTACCCTTCCACCAACGTTGAGCATGCTCCCTCAACTAGCAAAACGTCCAACTTCAATCTCCACTCTCGTGGTGTACTCCAAAGTATCTAACAAGTCCTCCATGTGCTCCAACCAACCTTCAGCCGAAAGACCACCCTCGGTGCCAGTGAACGTAGGGGGATTCGTTCTCTGAAATCGGGCCAAGACTAGCTCCATCTCACCTATCTGTCACGTCACATACTCTACCTCTGCCCATCTCTCTCTACGGAGCAAAGGTACATTCTGCTGAACATCCTCGTCGCTCTCCGAGGCTCTAGACTCCTCAGTGGAACGTCTAGCAGTCCTACCTCTACCTCTCCTCGCGGCATCTAATCAAATCTCAAGGTAAGACTAACAGAAGGTAATCACAGAGACATATATAAAATCAAGCAAGTCACAGAGTCAAGCAAGAAATCAAATCAAAACTCTGTGCCTAGACTCGAGTGTGATCAAAAGAAAACGAGCTTATCCCAGTTTAAGCTCTGATACAAAAAATGTCAGGTCCCATGCTAATCGACTAGGATTAACAATACAATTAAGCACATAATCACGGAAGCATAAAATAGGGCTTAAAATTTTTTCGAAATACATGGGCCCGAACTCAAAATCGTCATTCAAAATAATACATACTCAAAATAGGATTTAACTCAAATCCAAACACAGACAGGTAATCAAAATAAATCTCAATACAGATCCCCCACATACATAGAAACTCAGGGCATCCCCTGGTTCAATACATATACAAATACACTGGGACTCAACCAAATGGGGATCTACTAGCTGCAGCTCAACTCTGCCCAGCCAGATTACCTGCGGCTCCTGCAATGGGTAACACAGACCCAAGAACACAAAAGCAGGAAAAGAAATACGAGGTCAAACCTCAGTACGAAGAGCACTAAGACAACAGCAACTCATAAACATGCAGTAAATCAGAACATGAATGCATGGGGGCAGTCAAAGAATCGGTCATCTAGGCCAACGAGTCAGCTGGCAAATCAAAGGCGAGCCTCTATACCACGCACAGCCAATCAGCCGGTGGAAATCATCGGTCCGTGATCTTCAGGGCTGGCCACTCAATACCCATCACAGCTCGATGGTATTCAGACACGACCAATCAGTCGGTCACCATTCCGATGAAACCGTTGGACCTTTCAGGCACGACACATCTGTCTGCCGATCACAACGTGGCTCTTTCTCAGGTTCTCAATCAATCATCAGGCTCAATATGTATGCATGTATGCCATGAAATTCAAATCTAATTTCAACATGCACAATTTACGTAAAACAGAGCATACAATTCAAGCAATGAGCCAAACCTATTTCACGTAAAACACAGAACACACAGAACAACATTCATGCTCCAAAATACCACACGCTTATGTCAAAGCTGCAATCAAAAGCTCAATTCGTACCTCAACGCTCAGATTCTACATCAACAGATCTCACCAGGACACGACAACTTAGCCTTCACCAATCTGCTCCTTCGCTGGTCTCGCAAACACATCAGGAATTGCCTGGGAACTCAAATCTGTTAAGACATCTCATAACTTAGCTCAAATATGAACTTCTACACAAGAGTCTATAAACCCATACGCCACAAGTTGGCTAGTTGGGCATCTACTCTAACAGCCTAAATGGTAACAATCGAAAGAACTAAGCAAGACGAGTTCAGCACCACCGGTCTTGCTCCAAACAATGGCGGAAATCGATGGCAAATCGGAGAAATAGTGCTCGGTGAACAGTAAGGGTTTTGAGGGTATCAGTGAAGGAGATAGAAAATATCGGGTTCAAGAATACGCTAACTGTCGATCAACACTTGTATTTAAATCCTCGAATCTAGCTTCTTCTCTTATCAACTCAGATCCCATATTGCACTACAGCAGAAATCCTCACATCTGAATCCAGCGATTACTCACAGCTGGCTCAGCTGTCACAAACCATACTTCGCTACACTCCACTACGCATAACAGCAAACGACGTCGCGCTAACTAATCAAAACAACGTAGCAGAGCTTCAACAGCTGGAACAGATCTCTCTCTCGCTAGCAACATCTGAAAGATCTCTCTCGCTAGCAACAGCAGTCAACTCAGATGTGTTGACCAACACGTGGCAGCTTCTCACATCCGCGCGCTAATGCTAACAAATGTCTCTCGCTACTCTCATATCAGCGCTCACTAGCTACGCAGCACCGTTGACTAGTGCTGACATCTGATTACGCCACTACTGAGTACTCACATCTGAATGCTCACAAATTCCGGCGCAAAGACGCTGCTGGCCCATATTCTTCCAGCGATGATCCTCAAGTCTGAATTACTACTGGAATCACATCTCTTATCGAAAGACTCAACGAATCAACTCCAAATTCAACACAGATTTCTCCCGGTAGCGCCTAGCGACTCAAATCTGAACAACTCCAACCAAAATCTGAAATTCGAAAATCAATAACTCTCGATTAATCAAAATCTTCGAATCTCAATCCTCACAGGTACGGATTGAGCCAGATTTAGCAGCTTTTGGCAGGCCCAATGCACACGACAGAGATTAAACACGCAAATTACGACTGCGGAAGCATTTAAAAGTGGCTAAAATTATTCGCTTTGGCATGATTTAGAAAACATAATTTAAAAATACACTTATACTCAAAATATTGGTTTTACAACAACCCAAAAGCTGAACACCAGCAGCTGCAGATAACAATTACAAGCATTGAGCATCCCAAAACAATATAATCTCAAATAAGCAATAGAACATCACTACGGGATATTCCTCGGTGACGACTCTAATACAAAATTATAAAATATAGATAACTGGGACACTCTATCCACCTCTCAGGGCACCACCAGCTGCGTCATCTCCAAGACCAGCTGAGAAACCTGGGAATCCTGAACAACACACAGACAACCAAAACAGCCAGCCCCAGAGGGAATGGGGTCAAACCCCAGTACGGAGAGCAATACAAACAGCTAATAGACAACAACAGATATTAATGCACATGCTATGCATGAGAACAGCAGGATGCAAAGGCAATAGGCTACAAACGAATCAGGAAGCCAAAGGAGCTCAAGGACCAGCTCAGCAGCTGTCAACAGATACGAACAAAGGGTAGTGGCCACGAAGCATGTGAGAGCATGGTAGCTATCCACTCGTCTCAACACACTGTACCAGAGCATAAACCAGATCACTCAACCTACTGTTACCAAAGCTCATGAGAGCGTTGTAGCTATCCACTCGTCTCATAGCGGCTAACAACTAAACCAGCAGGGGAGATGAGGAGCACGGTATTGCCGCTCGTCCTCAATAAAAGCAACCTGGTACATAAAGGGTTAGCACAACAATACGCGGCTACAAAATCTGAGCTCAACATGGGAAAATGTGTCAGGACTCGTGCTCAAATAGAGTAAAACCACGCAATAATCGATAACGAAAGCATTAAAATAGTGTGTAAATTTTTGCTTTTGGCCTGACTGAAAGATAGCATAATTTAAAATACTGCAATACTCAAAATATCCCAGTCAAAATAACACAGTACAACAGCACAACATATCAAATACATGAACCACAGAATACAACTGGATACAACAAAGCACAGGGCATTCCCCGGCTACTAGTATAGATAGATATATGCTATACGCCAACTGGGACACTCTAACCACCTCCTGGGGCACCTCCAGCTGGGTCAACTCCACGACCAGCTGAGAAACCTAGGAAACCAGGACAACAAACACAGGCAAACAAACACCAGCCCCAGAGGAACACGGGGTTAAACCCCAGTACAGAGAGCAACTGAAAACAGCATTAAAATAGCAATAGATAAAATGCAAATGCTATGCATGAGAACAAGGCTAAAACCGAAGACAGGGAGGCAAAGGATCTCAACGGCTGCTCAAAAAATGATAACATATCAACTGAACACTGGTGGCCACGGTGTGTTAGCATATGGGAGCTACCCACTCGTCTCAACACACGGTACCAGATGCAGAACACAGCTCAACCTGCTGTTGCCCAACTCATGAGATGGGAGCTACCCACTCCGCTCATAGTGGCTAACAGATCCCAGCAGGGAGTTGAGGCATACGGGAGTTACCCGCTCATCCTCCAACAGGAATCCTGGTACACACAGATCAAGATAACAAAGCACGGCTAAACAAGATCTGGGTTCAACATGGATAATGCATGTACGCAATGAAACAGCTTGCAATAACAACACAACAGGGGCAAGCAAATGCACACAGAATCCAACACAGCAGCTCACATAAAATCCATGCCAATTCAACGCTGTAAAACAAGCTCACATCCGTACCTTAGTCTTCTGAGCTACAATTACCACAACGATTCCCGAGCAACACAGATCTGAAATCCTTCTAAGCAAAGCACAACGCTAACTCAGGGACGCAAAGCACAGAAACTACGAACTGGGAGTTACGCACTCCACCAGATCTGTCCATATTTGTGCAAACGCCGTAAACCGCCATCTGATACAATGTACTATATACTATTTTAAATTTTTCAAAACCTTTAAAACAATTTTACAAGCGCCTTGCTTGACCTAAATTCGAGTTACCAGATTTAAGGTATCTCAGTTTAGCAGCTGATCTCTTGACGAACAAGTATTGTGCAGAAATAAGCCAATCGATCAGTGAACAGTAAAATGATAAATAGATGAATTAAATAAAAGATTAGGGTCGAGAGTTTGTTTCTGGAAGTTCGGATATGAATATCCTACGTCTCCCCTTCTTCCTTTTCAGGAAGGTTTCACTAGAAGATTTCAAAGATTACAGAGGCCTTAGCCCAGTTGCGCGCTTCAATAGAACAAATCAGCGAAAGAGATGATGGTGCCAAGCACAAAGACACTCTATTATTGCACCTCCACGACCTTGAGAGAAAGATTACCGCATGCTTTGATGCACAGGATAGAGTACTTGGAGCGTTGCGTAAGGACTCAAATGATCAACGAATTCTCATGTCGTTGGATATCACGTCATCTCACAAGCAGTTGAGTACTCAGATTGCCACTTCTGCTCTTGATGTAGTTGATGTCCGGAGGGTGGTCAGGGAGCATCACCAGGAGCTTAATGCTAAAATCACATCGTTGGATGAGCAGGTGGCCGCTACTAGGAATGATTTTTTATAATTAAGTGCTCAAGCACAGCAGACCCTCAATATCATTACCGACCAACTGAGCGAACTCGTTGCTTATATCAACCGTGGTGGTAATGACAAAAAGGGGGAAGTGAGTAGCAGCCGCCCTCAACCACCACCAAATGATCAAAATAGAGACAGTGGCTATACGGGTGGTGGTGGTGATTCTGATATAAGCATTTTTGAAAGACTCATGTCAGCTGATAGACAAAGACAACGAGAGAAGAGCAGAGGGCATAGCAGTGGATCTTATAAGAGGGGAAGATGATGATTCCGTGAGGATTAAAAGAAAGAACAAACAGAGGGAAGAAAAACAGGAAGATGAAGCAGTCGACCACCATTACAGAGGAGCTTACTATGAGTGTCGACTGCTAAGTCTTCATCAGATTTTGTAGAAGCATTTTCCCAGTGTGTGAGATTTATTCTTTAGAGAGTTGAGCGTTCACTGTAAAATCTCACACACAGATTCACTCGCATATTTTGAGAGATGTGCTTAATTGCCTAGCGAGTGAATCACAAACCAAAAATCAGATCCCGTCCAAGCACGAAGACGTTAAACTCTGTTTCTGTAGCCTTTCTCACATAGGCGTAAAACAAGTGAGTGACACACAGTTGCGGCTGGTGTGTATTTGTTGAGGATATGAGTTCACCTGGAGTGAGGCTCGGTGACTCATATTCTAATGGAACCTTCCTGAAGAAGGAAGAAGGGGAGATGTAGGAGACTGAGCTCCGAACTTCCAGAAATAAATATCAGAGTATTGTATTCTTTTATTTACAGTATTCCGCATACGCAATTAATTATTAGCATGCACGCATACACAGTTATCACACACACACAGTTAAACAGATTTCTAACAGAAATATGTTTGCATCGTTTTAAACTATTAGGATTCATTTCTGGTGTTTTCCGCATGTTTTTATTACATACCAGATCTGTCTCCGGTGCTCTATTTAATGTTCAAGAACCTTGAGCTATTGTAGCTCCTTTATAGCTGTGCAAAAATTTTTATTTATCAGTAGCAGCGCTTGCTTGCCTCGCTTGCATTAATTTCCTATTTTCGGTCCTAACAAGGACCAATCCGACGCTTATGCTAACAGACTACAGAAGGGAGATGTCTTCGCGAACCTCTCCAAGCTTGTCGAAAGCTTCCAAAAGCAGTACCAAACGAAGCGTCTTAGCAAGAGGAGTCCAGCGCTACCACTCTTATTTCAATCGGAGCTGTCTACCACCGACAATCGGAGAAAAAGAGTTAGGTGAACAGTAACTAGGGTATCGCGACAGAGTTTGCTCACGGGAAATATTCTAAGTGTCGGGGAACAATAATGGACGAATGGTCAAAGTCCTCTCTTAAATACAACTCAAATCTGGTCACATCTGGTGAACAGCAGCCACCGAAAACCTCGGGGTTCACATCTGAAACCAGCTCAAATCTGAGTACCACTCCAGTGTTAGAGTAGATGCCCAACTAGCCAACTTGTGGCATGTGGGTTTATAGACTCTTGTATGAAACAATCTTTATATATGATATTCGTATTTATTTATATGGCATTCTTTACTTTCATTGTGTTGTATGATGATTAACAATTGCGTTGAGTAAAGACCTAAAATACGCTAAAGTGTATGTTAGATGTGATAGTGGGTATGACGGCTATCATGAAACACATCTAATAGTCACTGTGTATTCTGAACATGTTCCTAGTCGATTGGGCCTCAAA
>KQ994058.1:174238-191948 GCA_001598015.1 Dorcoceras hygrometricum
TTTCCGCTGTTGAGGGGCAAAACGGTCATTTTGCACTGGGGTTCTGAAAAATGGTTTTTCAGATCATAGTATTCAGTTTTGGAAACTGAGTCGATCGGTCCGATCTGATCGGCGATCGGAGTTACGATGAAGTCACGGTGATGGGGATGAACTGAATGTTCATCCGTTGGACCCGGGCCCGTTGTGCCGGTCCAAGTCCATCACTAAGTCTATTTAATATAGACTTAGGCTTCATAACAATACACACTTAACTCATTACACAATTAAACCCTAACCCTAAAGCAAAAGGCGCCGCCTCCCTTCCTCTCCTCACGCCGCCGCCGCCGCCGCTAGTCGCCGCCGTTCGCCGCCGTTCGCCGGAAATTGTTCCGGCCAATCTTTCGAGGAGAATCCGTCCACACCGATCTCGTCAGGCCTTCTAGTGCAGGCTGACGAAGGAGTCTCGTATCCGGTCATAGACCTGATTGACGTTATCTACTGCCGTCTACCGTGAAGTGCCGGTTTCCTCGCGAAACTGGTCGGAGCCAGGCACGAGTTGCCAGCAAGGTAATCAACGATAAACACCCTATGAATGTCATAGCCTGATTGATTATAGAACTGTATTGATCGTCTCCCGGCCCAATTTTTGTTCTTCCGCTGCCTCGCCGGGAGGCGTGATCCGGATCCGCCGCGGTTCCCCAACATCCAGATCTGGACACTACGTCGAAACAGACGTAGGACTTAACCAACGACGTCGCACAAAAAACACGATCCCAACTAATACACGTCATCCCGCTAACTCAAGTCTGAAACACTAAACGACGTCGCATCCATAGCACTAAGATCTGACGCACACTAGCTAATCAAATCTGAAATCCCTGAACCGTACCGGTCTACTCCGCAACACGAACCGGGACAAGAATCGGATCTGTCCACGCACAACTAACTTCGTGCACAAACTCAAATCTGGATCCTTGCCAAACGACAGCGTTTCGCTACTCGCGCAATATCCCACCTGCGCGCCCAGAATAATGTGCGACTACCAGATCTGATCACAGGATCTGAACACGATTGACCCGCGTCGACTAACGCTCAAGTCTGATTCCTATTCCGCAGAATCTCCAACTCTCTAGATCTGTTTCTATGACTTAAACGGACCCGATAGCTTCACCAAGAATACCAGATCAAAGCTGGATCATCCCAGATCTGTTCAAGAAAAATCTGGTCTATGCTAATCCCGATTAATTAACTCAATTAATCCTTAAATCTTTTGGGTCTCGCATTTAACTCAATTAATCCTTAACTCTTTTAGGGTCTCACAAAATGCGTGTATGCAATTACAACAGCTTGCAAAAACTAACACAGGACAAGAACAAGCAACAACAACATGATAGCATACACTGCAAAGCATACCAGCAAACATAAACATATATCCAAGCTTATCCCAAAGCTGTAATACTAGCTCAAATCCGTACCTTAGCTTCTGTGCTACAATAACCACAACGAGAGTCCCGAACAAATCAGATCTGAAACCTGATTAGCCAAAAACAACAACAACTTAGGGACAGTAAGCACAGAACTACGGACGAGGAGGTACCAGCTTAACCCAGCTCTATCCTACCTCTGAAACACAACAGAATTTCTCTAAACGAAGCGCAAGGTAGGATCTTATACTTACTCGAAGCACTTCCTGAGCAGAAGAACCAATCGACCAGAATGGGAATGATATCACACTGTAGCTTCTTCGCGTTCTTCTTCCAGTTGCTCAAAGCTCTCAAAAGAGGTATAGAAAGAACGGTTTGGCAAGAGGAACTCAATGCTACCACCCTTGCTCAAAGTTGTGTCGTCTATCGTCGGGAATCGGAAGAAATAGACTGCGGTGAAAAGTAAGGTTTCACTACAGTAGAGGATATGTTTATGGGGAAAGATATTTCTAAGTGTTGGGAAGTAATGGTGCTCGTCTGGTCAAAGTCCTCTATTTATACAACTTAAGTCTCCAGATCTGATGAACAGTAGCCACCGACACTCAGAGCTCACAGCTGGTACTAACTCAGATCTGAACACTATACCAGATCTGACTACCACCAAACGACGTCGCACAGGAGTCTCACTCAGATCTGACCAGCTCACTAGTCTCTCTCTCTCTCTCTCAGCTGGTACACGTCATCCAGCTGCACTCTAGCACAACATGCACCATATCTGGTTTCTCAAAACGGCGTCGCACCTCAATCCAGATCCGGACGACCAGATCTCATAATACACTCGACCCACGTCTACTGGTAACCCACAACGACGTCGCACTACCTTCCAGTCTGGACAACCCGGAACCGGTCTACCCCAAATTACAAGCCGAACCGATTCACGTAGCGTTACCATATTTCTCTCTTCAAAGCTGGTTTCCTCCAAACAACTTCTCTCCAGCATCCGCTTCGATAATCGACTTAGCGTACCCAAAATGGCTTGCGACACAATTCTTAAGCATCCAACCAGAATGATCTGACCGTTCTACTAAAACTAACCCACATCTGAATCCACGCACAAACCAGTGTACGTTCACTAAGCATACCAGCTCAAAGTTGGCCCATCCCATATCAGCTCATGCCTGATCTGGTCTATGCTGAACCCGATTAACTAAATTAATTACTCCACTAATCTTTCGGGTCTCACATTCCTCCCCCACTAAAAACAAGATTTCGTCCTCGAAATCAAGCAACAAACTCCAGAATTGAACAAAACCTCAGTATCAGAACACCAAAATGGAAAATACGCAAAATATACTATGCACATCAGTTAATCAACGCTGGAAAATCATACTACGCACAGAACCACCAGCAGCACTCTAACATGCACCAGGAGGTTACTAACCAATAGTTCAAGATAACTGGAAAGCAACAGCAAGCAATCTAGCTACTGGAGTTAATGGAATATCTACTCAAACAAATGAGGCCACTCACGATACTTATTCTCCTCTAACTCCCGCGTAGCTTCTTCCCTTCAATGCTTTCTCCATTGGACCATCACCAAAGGAATGGTCTTGTTACTGAGCTGTTTCTCCTTCCTGTCCAGAATCTGCAAGGGATACTCAACATAAATCAGCGTTCGATCCAGATCCACCTCATCAGTTCGTAGCACATGTGAAGGATCCGGTTCATACTTCTCAACATAGACACGTGAAACACATCGTGTAAAGAGAAAAACTCGGATGGGAAAAACAAACGATAAGCCAAAGGACCGATCCTTTCCATAATTTCATAAGGTCCAACATAACGAGGAGCTAACTTTCCCTTGTATACAAATCTCATAACACTTCTGAAAGAAGAAACTTTCAAGAATACTCTATCACCAACCTGAAATTCTAAAGGCCTACGCCTTAGTTTTGCATAACTAGCTTGGCGATCTTATTCAGCCTTCATACACTGTCGAATTAGATCAACCTGATCTCTCATATGCTGCACAAATTCAGGAGAAGACAACTGCTTCTCCCCCAATTCTTCCCAACAAATTTCCGACCTACACTTCCTACCATGGAACGCTTCGAACGGTGCCATTCCAATCGTTACTTGGTAGCTGTTATTGTAAGAAAATTCTACCAGCGACAACGAGTCCTGCCAGCTACCACTGAAGTCCATAACCATAGCTCGCAACATATCCTCCAAGGTCTGTATCGTTCTCTCAGATTGGCCATCGGTTTGGGGATGATAGGCTGTACTCATAGCCAATCTGGTGCCTAAAGCTGCTTGTAAAATCTTACAAAATCTGGAAGTGAACGTTGGATCTCTATCTGAAACTATGGATACAGGTACTCCATGCAATCGAACGACAAAATCGATGTACAGTTTCGCCATTTTCATCAAAGGATTCTTCATATTGTAGCAAATAAAGTGGACTGAGTTCAAAAGTCTGTCAATCACTACCCAAATAGCATCACATTCTCAGCTGGAACGAGGTAAATGGGTCAAAAAATCCATATCTACATGCTCCCAATTCCATTGGGGCGCCTCTAAACTCTACAACAGTCCACCAGGTCTCATCCTTTCAGCCTTAACTTGCTGACAATTCAGACAACGAGCAAAAGATTCAGCAACATCGTTCTTCAAAGCTGCCCACCAATAGTTCGGTTTTAAGGCATGGTACATATTCCTTGCACCAAGATTGACACTGTGACGACTACAGTGAGCTTCTCTTAGGATCATTTCCCTCAAATCAATCAAGTTAGGAACAACCAACTTACCTCAAAACCTCAAACAACCATCAGCTGCGACAGAGTAATCTTCCAGCTGTCCAGCTTGAGTCTTCAACTTCAACTCGTGGATATACGGAACGGTTCTCTGGGCTGCCCTAACATCCGAACAATCTGTGGCTCAGCTTGAAAAGATGACACCACAACGTAATCATCACCTGGGTAAAAATGCCAACCAGTAGTGCTCCAATGCTCGTGGACCTTCAAGATATTTAGCGATGCAAGCATCGACACTTGAGCTTTTCTGCTAAGCGCATCAGCAACTACATTCATTTTCCCAGGCTGATACTGAATCTCGCAATCGAAATCCTTAAGCAGCTCCATCCATCTACGCTGCCTCATATTCATGTCGAACTGTGAAAAGAGATACTGAAAACTCTTGTGGTCAGTATACACCACAAACTGCTCGCCATAGAGATAATGGCACCAAATCTTCAAGGCAAAGATGATGGCTGCCAACTCCAAATCATGAACTGGGTATCGAGTCTCATGGGGTTTCAATTGATTGGAAGCATACGCGATGACTCGACCATGTTGCATCAGAACGCAACCCAATCCACTAAGCGGAGCATCGGAACATACCACAAAACTTCCTGAACCCGAAGGTAACGCTAATATTGGCGCTGTAGTTAGCTTCTCTTTGAGCAGTTGAAAGCTATTCTCGCATTCTTCCGTCCAAACAAATCTCTTATCCTTCTGGGTCAGCTGCGTCAAAGGCTTAGCTATACTACAGAATCCTTCTATGAAGCGTCGATAATATCTAGCCAATCCCAAAAAGCTACGAATCTTCGAAACGTTCTTGGGACGTTCCCAGTTCACCACAGCCTCTACCTTGCTGGGATCAACAGTAAACTTCGGCCGAAATGACATGACCCAGAAACACTACTCTATCCAACCAAAACTCGCACTTAGAGAACTTGGCGTAAAACTGCGAGTCTCGAAGTGTTTAGAGGACCAATATCCAGTTCTCTTTATATTTCATTGGAGTCTTCGAGTAAACCCGAATGTCATCGATAAAGACAACCACGAACTGATCGATGAACTCTCTAAAGACTTGGTTCATTAAGTCCATGAAAACTGCAGGGGAATTAGTCAAACCAAAAGGCATAACCAAAAACTCTTAATGCTCGTACGTCGTTCGAAACGTAGTTTTCGCAACATCTTCCTCCTCGAATCTGCAACAGAGTACCCTGAACGCATATCGATCTTAGAATACACAGCTGAACCTTGAAGCTGATCGAATAAATCGTCGATCCTCGGTAAAGGGTACTTATTTCTTCACAGTAGCCTTATTCAGTTGCCAAAAGTCGATCACATCCTCATCGAACCATCCTTTTTCTTCACAAACAGAATAGGAGCTCCCCACGGTGACATGCTCGGTCGAATAAAGCCTTTCTCCAACATATCGCTAAGCAGCACCTTCAGCTCTCTCAACTCGGCTGGTGCAAAACGATATGGGGTTCGTGAGATAGGAGCTGTACCAGGCACCAACTCAATGCTGAAGTCGATCTCCCTCCTCGGACGAAAACCAGGAATTTCCTCGAGGAACACATCAAAGAAATCACGAGCGACGGGGATGTCACTAAGCTCTATGCACGACTTCGATGATGCATCCAAAGCATAAATCATGAACCCTGCATTGTCCATCGAAAAGAGGCTAAACATCTCCAAGTAGAGATCAAATGAATCTTCGATTGGGAATCATGGCCGTAGAAATTTCACTTTTCGCCATACCACAACGCCATGGAAAAAATCCACGGTGGCCCTAAAACTAGACAACACGTACATTTTCACTATGCAATCGAAATCCCACATAACTAGTCAAATCAGGTTTGCTACCAACACATTCTCGCCAAACCTAAGTATTCCATTCATCATAACCTCTTGGGAGAACAGGCTCGCGCCGGCAGGAGTCGTAACATAAACAATATCACGCAAAAGGGTTATACGCAAACCATGCTCAACCACAAATGCATCAGCTATAAACAAATGTGATGCTCCAGTATCAAACAACACACGTGCTGGAAAATCAAAAATAGTACAAGTACCTGAAATCACTCCTCCTGGTGTGCCCTCCGCTTGCTCCCTAGTCATGGCATTAACTTGGGCCTGCTGAGGCCTCGAGAAATGAGGCTGGGAAGACTGTCCAAAATGCAAAGGACCAGGTTGCTGAAACGATCTGTGCTGAGTTTCCCCCATCCTCAGCTGCGGAATAGGGAAAGAACGACCTCGAGGTGACCCACCAGAACAACCCTGTGGTGGGGCAGCGGTATGCTGAGATCCAGCCAAAGTACATACTCGGGCAAAATGTCCGTACTGTCCACAAAGATTGCAAACACCCTGAACCCCTACACATTGCATCGAAGGGTGTTTGCCTCCAAATTGGCCACAAAAGTTAGCCCTGGGGCTGCTACTACTGCTCGAACTGCCCGAACCAGAAGAACTAGAACCCTGCTTCTTCTTAAACTGATGGCCACGGGGCCTAAACTTGTGGCGTCCAGATTGTAGTGCTAACTGCTGGGGATGCTGGGATGACTGAGAAAATTGGGGAGGTTGCGCCCTTAGAACATTGGGACGTGTACCTTGAGCAGCTTGTGGCTGAATCCGAGACCTGCGGTTCCGTAACCCTTCCTCGATATCCATCGTCTTGTCCACCACATCCGCATAACTATTAGGTGAATGGCCAACACCAAGGAATATAGATCCTCATTCAGCCCTTCCAAGAATTTGTTTCTCTTCGCCCTCTAAGTCCAGACACATGGAACATAGGCAAGGAGAGAAGAAAACCTTCTAGCATACTTCCCCACAGACATGGTTCCCTGAACCAAATTATCTAACTCGTGCTCCCGGGCATTAACGTAGGACTCCGGAACGTACTCCTGACGGAACGCAGTACAAAAACTATCCCAAGTAATCCCCACACCAGTCTCCTCAAGAGCTCGTGAAGCACCTCTCCACCAGCGCTCTGCATTCTTCCTCAGTTGGAACGTCCCTAAACTCAATCTAAGCTCATCGTCATACCGCACTCGATCAAACAACCCTGTAATGTGCTGCAACCAGGACTCAGCATCAGAACTAGACTCGTCACCATTAAACGTTTGAGGATTCATCCGCTGAACCTGTTAGGACCGAAGGATCAGATCTCACTAAACTAAACAACACAACACGAGAGATCTGATCCTAAAAGTAAAGAGCGCTGCTACTGTTAAATAAAAATTTTGCGCTGTTATAAAGGAGCTACAATAGCTCATGGTTCTTGAACATTAAACAGAACACCGGAGACAGATCTGGTATGAAATAAAATCATGCGGAATACACCAGAACTGAATCCTAATTTTAAAACCCGGCACAAATAGATTTCTGTTAAAACAATGCAATGCGACTGCATGAAATCTGTTTGCTTTGTGTGTGCTAATGTGTAACTGATAAATGCGTATGCGGAATAAATACAATAAATCATAAAGAGATTACGCTGATGTTTGTTTATGGAAGTTTGGATATAAATATCCTACATCTCCTCTTCTTCCGCCTCGAAAGGTTCCACTAGAAGATTTGATGGTTACAGGCCTTATGCAAACACCCAGTCATCGAGCCTCGCTCCAGGTGAACTCTAGCCTCAACAAATGCACACCAGCCGCAACTGTGTGTCTAACTAAACAAGAACTTGTTTAACGTCTCTGTTCAAAGACTACATACACAAAGTTTAACGTCTTCGTGCTTGGACGGGATCTCATTGTTTTGTTGTGATTCACTCGCTAATCAATTTCGCACATCTCTCAAAATATACGAGTGAATTTGTTTGTGTAGTGAACGCTCAACTCTCAAAATAATAAATCTCACACATTGGGGAAATGCTCTACAAAGCTGATTTATACTCAGCAGTCGACGCTCGTTGTAAGCTCCTATCTAATGGTGGTCGAATGCTTCGTCCTTCTATTTTTCTTCCCTCTGTTTTTGCACTGTGCTTCGTCCATTATGGAGTGATCAAATTGTCTTCTTCAAAATCTTTGTATATATAGATTATCTCCAAAGATATAGCCGTTAGACAGTAGATTCAAAAACCCTTCTGCGCTTGATACGGCTAAATTGTCGTCTTTCCAAATATGGTGCAATCATCCTCTGTATATTGTACTATTTCCCAGAATAGTACTAATCTTGTCCCCTTGATTTAAGGCATTTGCACGACTCAATTTCAGCCATTGATTCTTTCCATTTTGAATGTTGATTGCGTCCCAACAGCTGAATGTACTCCAACAAATTGTTCAACAGCTGTTCGCTCAGTCTGTTTCATCCTTCTCGATGGCTGAATTAATCCTCTGCTGATATCTTCATTTTAGTGCAACATCTGTTTCGTCTTTGCGCAACCTCTGTTCATCTACATTTTTGTGCAACATCTGATTGATCTTCGTTTCGCAACTATTGATCAACAGTTCGCTTCAGCTGTTCACTCATCTGATATCATCTTATCTTCGAGTCTGATTCCATCCTCTTCGCAACGTCTGTTTCATTCTTCTCGATGGCTGAATTAATCCTCTGCTGATATCTTCATTTTAGTGCAACATCTGTTTCGTCTTTGCGCAACCTCTGTTCATCTACATTTTTGTGCAACATCTGATTGATCTTCGTTTCGCAACTATTGATCAACAGTTCGCTTCAGCTGTTCACTCATCTGATATCATCTTATCTTCGGCTATGATCCAAGTATCTTCGCTCAGATCTTACTTCGTTCGGATCTCTTCTGTACATCAGATCTCTTCAGCTGTTCTCGTCTGCCTTCAGCTGTTGGTCACATCTGCCTCCAGCTGACTGCTCATACTAAACTCGTTCGCTGTTGCTTCACTTCTTCATTAGATTTCTCCTATCTTAACAGGATTAGATTTCTTCGACAGCTACCTCAACAGATATCTTCAACAATCTTCTCTATACGCGACGCAACTAACAGCAAGTACAGCTGGACTTCCACGTAAGCATATCTGTCCACGCTGGACTCCACGTAAGGATTGATGTCCACGTAGGATTCCACGTAAGGGAAGCTGTCCATGTAAGCAAATCCGATAAACTTCTTCGCGTCAGATCTCTTCCAGAATTCACTTTAGCGATCCTGATTTCTCAAGTCTTATTCCAGCTCTTCTTTAGATCTCTTCTGTTAAATCTGTACACTACGTAGAAATGATAGAACCACAGTAACAGGTTTTGTGTAATTCAAAACTCAGATCTGGATCTGTTATCCAGATCCATCAGAACCATGCCATGATCAGTTCCATTTCGTCCACACGGGATGCCAACACATCCACCTCATCATCAACTTGTCTAGCACGCCTACGAACAGGAATACTACACTCCGCTTCCTTGTTCTGACCCTCAGATTCTATCGGGATCTGCCTGGTAGCTCTACCCCTACGTCTAGGCGGCATCTATGCAAACACTAATACAATACGATCACACAGCAAATATAACACATAGTCAAGCACATGCAGCACGCCTACGAACAGGAATACTACACTCCGCTTCCTTGTTCTGACCCTCAGATTCTATCGGGATCTGCCTGGTAGCTCTACCCCTACGTCTAGGCGGCATCTATGCAAACACTAATACAATAAGATCACACAGCAAATATAACACATAGTCAAGCACATGCAACAAGCAACAAAGTGCCTAGACTCAATTGTGATCAAAAGAATTCGAGCTTATCCCAGTTTAAGCTCTGATACCAAAAAATGTCAGTCCCAGTGCACACGACAGAGATTAAACACGAAAATTACGACTGCGAAAGCATTTAAAAGTGGCTAAAATTTTTCTCTTTGGCCTGACTTAGAAAACATAATTTAAAAATACACTTATACTCAAAATATTGGTTTGCTGAACACCATCAGCTGCATATAACAATTACAATCATTGAGCATCCCAAAACAATATAATCTCAAATCAGCAATAGAACATCACTACGGGACATTCCCAGTGGTGACTCTAATACAAAATTAAAAAATATAGATAACTGGGACACTCTATCCACCTCTTGGGGCACCACCAGCTGCGTCATCTCCACGACCAGCTGAGAAGCCTGGGAATCCTGACCAACACGTAGACAACAAAAACAGCCAGCCCCAAAGGGACATGGGGTCAAACCCCAGTACGGAGAGCAATACAAACAGCTAATAGACAGCAAAGGATATTAATGCATGTGCTATGCATGGGAACAACATGATGCAAAGGCAACAGGCTACAAATGAATCAGGAAGCCAAAGGAGCTCAAGGACCAGCTCAGAAGCTGTCAACAGATACAAACAAAGGGTAGTGGCCATGAAGCATGTGAGAGCGTGGTAGCTATCCACTCGTCTCAACACACTGCACCAGAGCATAAACCAGATCACTCAACCCGATGTTGCCAAAGCTCATGTGAGCGTGGTAGCTATCCACTCGTCTCATAGCGACTAACAACTAAACCAGCAGGGAGATGAGGAGCACGATATTGCCGCTCGTCCTCAATAAAAGCATCCTGGTACATAAAGGGTTAGCACAACAATACAAGGCTACAAAATCTGAGCACAACATGGGAAAATGTGTTTATGCATTTACAACAGCTTGCAACAACTAACACAGGACAAGAGCAAGCAACAACAGCACGATAGCATACACTGCACAGCATACCAGCAAACATACACATATATCCAAGCTTATCCCAAAGCTGTAATACTAGCTCAAATCCACACCTTAGCTTCTGTGCTACAATTACCACAACGAGAGTCCCGAACAACTCAGATATGAAACTTGATTAGCCAACAACAACAACAACTTAGGGAAAGTAAGCACATAACTACGGACTGGGAGCTACCAGCTCAATCCAGCTCTATCCTACCTCTGAAACACAACAGATTGCCATAAACGAAGCGCAAGGTAGGATCTTATACTTACTCGAAAGCACTTCCTGAGTAGAAGAACCAATCGACCGGAATGCGAACGATAGCACACTGTAGCTTCTTCGCGTTCTTCTTCCAGTTGCTCAAAGCTCTCAAAAGAGGTATAGAAAGAACGGTCTTGGCAAGAGGAACTCAACGCTACCACCCTTGCTCAAAGCTGCGTTCTCTCTCTCTCTCTCTCTCTCTCTCTCTCTCTCTCTCTCTCTCTCTCTCTCTCTCTCTCTCTCTCTCTCTCTCTCTCTCTCTCTCTCTCTCTCTCTCTCTCTCTCTCTCTCTCTCTCTCTCTCTCTCTCTCTCTCTCTCTCTCTCTCTCTACTACTCTCTCTCTCTCTCTCTCTCTCTCTCTCTCTCTCTCTCTCTCTCTCTCTCAGCTGGTACACGTCATCCAGCTCACTTTAGCACAACACGCACCAGATCTGGTTTCTCAAAACGACGTCGCACCACAATCCAGATCCGGACGACCAGATCTCATAATACACTCGACCCGTGTCTACTGGTAACCCACAACGAAGTCGCACTACCTTCCGGTCTGGACAACCAGGAACCGGTCTACACCAAATTACAAACCGAACCGGTTCACGTAGCGCTACCAGATTTCTCTCTTTAAAGCTGGTTTCCTCCAAATGACGTCGCTCTGGCACACACTTCGATAATCGACTTAGCTTACACAAAATGGCTTGCCACACAATTCTTAAGTATCCAACCAGCCAGATCTGACCGTTCTACAAAAACTAACCCAAATCTGAATCCACGCACAAACCAACGTACGTTCACTAAGCATACCAACTCAAAGCTAGCCCATCCCAGATCAGCACATGCCTGATCTGGTCTATGCTAAACCCGATTAATTAAATTAATTACTCCACTAATCTTTCAGGTCTCACATCTTTGACATAAGCATGATAATATTTCCAGCGTGAATTGATTGCTGTGTGATTTGCGTGCTGGCTGTAAGCTGAGTTGCTTAGTCGTGCTGTTATGGATGTGAAACACCCTAACTCTCTATTCCTAAGATTTTAAAAAAGATAAATGCAAATTTCCTTAAGAAATAAAAGTTAGGATTTTTTTTTAAAACAGGTAAGATATCAAGAGAATCCTAACCATATAAACTTAATTATTCCAAAATCTTGGGAATTCAAACCAACAATAGTAATAATTCAAAATTCGATATGCTCAAAAAAAAATGATTACTATCTAAATTTAGAAGCGCAATAAAATTAACTTTGTCCCTCAAAAATCAAATATTCATCTCGACCTCAAAATAAATGTCTATTTCTCAATCTAGTGCGGAATAAAATGGTCACTGGATCGGGCCATGCTGGATTGCCGTCTTCTCAAGGATCCTGCCCCTCGATCTCAGCCTCTGCGTCATCTGCACCAATCAAATGTAGTGAGTCTAAAGACTCAACAAGTACAAGATTGACAATAGCAAGTACTACATAATACACTCATAGGATCACTAAGCAAATAGGAGTTCAGAAGGGGGGGGGGTTGAATGAACTCCTTCAATTTTTCTATTTCAAAACTCTTTTAAGATGTTTGGATCTCAGTTTTATGCAAACTTCTCAGCCAACAATATATGTGCGGAAAAAGGCCGATTGGTTTGTGAACAGTGAGTAATGTGCAACAATAAATAAATGCGTAAGTAAAAGATTGAGTCAAGAGTTTGTTTCTGGAAGTTCGGACTTCAATGTCCTACGTCTCCCCTTCTTCCTCCTCGGAAGGTAGCACTAGAAGACTTTGATGAGCGTAGCCTTTCTACAAACACCTGATCCCGTAACCCACAGCTATGAGAACTCCTAGCACTTTACAACACTTCACGCAGACTTCGCTGCTGGTTTTTACAACGCTTGAAAGTTTTTCGAACTTCTTTACACAGACAGTTCGTTACAGACTCTATCAAATATGACAATGAAAACACGTATTTAGAGACTGTAAATATCTTCTGGTTTCAACAAAGAATAACCAGAAGATTGACTCGAAGGTATTTCAATGAAGATCAAACGATAGGTTCTTCGAGTCTTTGAGCTTTTTGGAGATATCAACGAAGTTTAAGCTCTGTATATATTTTGGCAGCGTGACAGCAATAGATAGATAGCGAAGTGTTTCTTCTTCAACACTGCTGCTGATATTTATAGGCTTCGATTGCAACGGTCATATTAATTTTCCAAAGGAAATGAATCCCGTTTGAATTGCTGCCAAAATAGTACACCGTAATTCCTGCTCCACTACAAGGTAAATTGCTCACTGACAGAGCCAATTTGTCTTCTTTCCATATTTGTGCAAGCATGGAGAAACGGCCTCTGTACACTTTACTATTTACCCAAAATAGTACCTAACTTGTCTCCTTAATTCCAGGCAACTGTACGATCGTACAAATCTTTTCCTTATGAGCAAACGATCATATTTGAATCACTTTGAGCTTGCGTCTGAAATAACTTTGGTAACCAGCACTATCTTCATCGTCGTTGTCAAGATGCTTCGACTGGAAAAACGGTTGGAAGAATTTACCTGCTGATATGCATATGTGTTTTTCCATCTGCTGATTTCTTTAGTGATAAAACGATGTCGTGTCAACTTATTCAAGTGACGCCGTTTTGCTATCTTTGTAAAGCATCTGCTGGTTAACATCATCTGCTGGTTTAAGTTCACTGTAGCCATCTGTTGATTTGTCTAAGGAGCGCTTCTGCTGAATTGTCTAAGCCAATCAATACGCTGTCGCTTCAACTTATCCAAACGCTGTCGTTTCGCAATCTTCAACGAAATATACTAACCAACTGCTGATTTCTCTTCAAGAAAGTATCTGCTGATTACTCTTCTAGATAGTATCTGCTGATATGTAACTGTGCACTCCAACGACGTCGTTCCAACTTACTTGAACGCTGTCGTTTAGTACTCCTTAGCAAAAACACGCTAACACTTATGTTCCTGTGTTCGAAACCAAAGCATCTGCTGATTGCTTACAAAGAGAGTATCTGCTGAACATCTCAAACCGTTCATCTGCTGATCGCATACTATCTGCTGAATTCTCTCGAATACCCCAACTGCTGAAATACCACTGATGAAAGATAAATAACCTCTCGTTAAATGCGACGACTGATTGTCCAATATTATCTTGTCTTATTTTTGTTATCACCAAAACTAATAAATTTTGTCCTAACAATTTCCCCCTTTTTGGTGATGACAAAACTTCAGCAGCCGAGAAAAAAGATATGCAAAAATAAATTGCACACTATCTGCTGGAAAACAATTTTCATTAACCAACAAAACTGTACATAAGATGTGTACAAGAATTATCAGCAGAAAAAGCTAAACTAATTTCTTCTCCTCCTTTTCAGCAACCTTGCCTCTCTTCTTCTTCTTTCTCGATCATGCTCCGCTGCATCTTGTCTCTCAAGTAAAGCTCTGTTAGCATCAGCATCCAGCACTGTATGAACAATATGCCTCTGAGCCAATTCAACTCTTTGCGCAAAAGTTGGAGACCTCTCAGCACTGGCACTAACTTGAACATTCGAGGGCTGTTGAAGTCCTCGGCTGCCACTTTCCCCCTTTTTGTCAGCACCGCCCCGATGAATATAATCAACCAGTTCACTTAGCCGGGCATGAAGAACACTATGATTTTCTTGTGCTGTACTCTGGAATTCGAGAAGCTGATGGGAAAGGGCTTCCTTGGTGGCCTCAGCATCCTTTTGAATGGCATTTAAGCGCGAGGCCATAATGTCCACTTTAGCATTAACTTCTTCCACTTCTTTACGAACATCCGCCAATCCAACAAAGATAGAAGCATTCTGAGCTAGGACATGTTTGCGAAAGTCATTGAAGCGTATAGTTTGGACATCATCAAGAGTGCGGGCTTCTTGTCGTGCTCCCTGAGATAAATTTCTGAAGATATCTGCTTGATCCCGCAGGGAGTCACACACGCTCTGTTCTATTTTGTGCAGCTTGGATGAAATGTCACTCTGAGATACAAACATCTGTTCTGAAAGAGTAGCTTGGAAATCAGCAAGAGCAGCAGAGAGATCTTGAGAAATAGGAGGTCGAGAAGACGCAGTAGCATCGACATCTGTCTGATCAAAATGCAACGAAGAATTTGAACAACAGGGCTTTTTCCAGATAAGACCATGAGCGCGCGCCTCCTTTGCCAATTCCTCCAAAAACCAAAGATGGAGGTCTGAAAGCAGCTCTATAACTTGGATATCAACCGCCGAGGATCCTTGGCCAGGAGCAAAATTGGCCCTCCAAGCTTCCAAAAACTTCCAGACCAAAACTGTTCTATACTTTAGCAAAATATAAAATTTCCGCTGAATGGCTACCTGAGGAGACTCTGTTTCTCCCCAGTACAAAACTTGCTCTTCCTTCTTGTACATCTCCTCAAAATTTATTGTAGCCAGTTTCTTTAAACTGAAAGAATTAAGGAATTGAGCAACTTCATCAATAACCTTTGCACGCAGCTCCACCAATAAATCAATATCTGCGCAAATCAAAAAGTAATGCTCCCGAGCTGGATTGCCCCTAATCAGGTCTTTCTCCACCAAAATTTCCTTTCCTTTATCATCGGCAGGAATTCTAGGAAGACTTTTTAGAAACCAGGTCCACTTAGTGACGCCTGGAATCTTTATCGATTTGCCCATCATAATCTTTGTAATTTCCATGCTGGAAGAGGGCAGAGGAATATCGACTGGAATCGTCAAAAGAATATCGTCCAGTGACATCCGCTCATCAGCACTGAGCATATCATCATAAGAGATAGGATCCACAGATTCCTGGACCTGCTGATCTCCATCAGCAGGGGCAACATCCATAGTTGCTATTTCTTCATCAGTGTCACTCGCAGTGACCACTGGTCGTTCAGCCTCCCATTTTGCAACTAGATCTTCATAGGGAAGATCATACCAAAGTTTCTCTTCAGTGGCAACTGGTTGAGCTTTATCAGCAGGTGCGTCAACTGCCCGAGTTTCATCAAGCACCTGCTGAATTATCAAATCCACATCATCAGCAGATGGGTATCTTATCTCCTCAACAGCTGATGGCTCCGCTACCTGTTGAATAGGTACAGCCTCTTCTGCGACGGCTACCATCTCCAGAGTGGAAAGAGAAGAGACAGATTTCTTTTTAATAGTCCTCTTCTTCTTAGGCACTGCTGCTCCAACATCAGCAGCAGGTCTTTTCTTTGAGACAGCCCTTTTCTTTGCTGCCCCAGTAACTTCTTCAGCACCGTCTCGATCATTAATGGAGACAAATCGATGCACAGTCTTTTTAGAGAGGATCTTGGAGGCTGGGAACTCTGAAGATTCACCCAACTCCAGAGTAGGAATAGTCGCCAGCAAAAGACTGATTTGAATGGCAAAGCCCTTGGCTTGCTTGGACCCTGGAGTCACCATCTTCTTCAAAATACTGAACAAAAACTTAGCCCAGTTCATCCGAATCCTGCAAACAACTGCCGTGATCAAAGAGAACTTCTCAACTGTTATGGCATTGAAGGACCCGGCCTTCACAGAAATAGCTTTCGCCATTATATCACAAAGAAGGCGAAACTCAAACTTCATCTGGTTCTTCCTTCCGGACAAACTGATTGGCTAACCAGACAAAGATACGATGCTCTGAGCATCAAAAATCACATCCTTGGGCATCTCAGAAAGATCCCCCAAACCATCAACAGGAAGCTCAAAAGTCTCAGCAAACAACTCCTCATAAATCTCTACTAAAACTCCATCCAATGAGCTAACAACCAACCCGTCTCTCACAGTCCCGTTGGCAAAGAACTCTACAAGAGCTTCCTCATACACCACCACAGTACAGCCCAAAAATCCCTGTAATCCAGAAGCAACAAGGGCCTGAAACATCGATACCATCCCTGGTTCATCCATTTTCAGAACGGAGTCGAAGTCGACATGAACAGAGTTGCTGTAGAAAGACGCGGCCATTGCTAATCAGTAGATGATAGGAAAATAACGCCTGTAAAATCTTTGCAAGGGAAAGCACAATAGAGATATGCAAGAGAGAGCAAATATGTAGCGTAAAAGAGATAAACAGTAAGCGCGTAGTATATAAGGAATACGAAAAGTTTTTGGAGAGAGAAAATGTCGATGTGACTTTTTGCATGGTAAGACACGTGTCAACCATCCGTTAGCACGTACAATTTTGAAAAAAGATTTGAAAATTTTTCAAAAAGCGTTGATCGTACGGTGAAAATCATTTTCCAAAATTTTAATCAAATAAAACACAAACATAGATAACTTCGCGCCAAAGGTTTAATAGTCACATCTGCTGATACAGTAAGTGTAAAAACACTACTGCTGATTCGATATTGCGCTGAGGGTGGCAAGTGCTGATATCGCATGGTAAGACACGTGTCAACCATCCGTTAGCACGTACAATTTTGAAAAAAGATTTGAAAATTTTTCAAAAAGCGTTGATCGTACGGTGAAAATCATTTTCCAAAATTTTAATCAAATAAAACACAAACATAGATAACTTCGCGCCAAAGGTTTAATAGTCACATCTGCTGATACAGTAAGTGTAAAAACACTACTGCTGATTCGATATTGCGCTGAGGGTGGCAAGTGCTGATATC